>JBBPCY010078975.1:0-26885 GCA_037974405.1 Brachyalestes nurse | reverse complement strand
TGACGTATTTTTGGTCTTGAATTGAAGTACTACATGTCTGCCAACTAGTGGTAGGGAATACAAATGCTATTTCACATCATATTTGTAACTACAGTCTGTTTAATTCATGATGATGTCTTTGGCACTTAAAGGGTTAAGTGGCTGAAGACACAGCAGACTCGTAAACAGATTTGAAGACACTAAAGCTCAGGCCAGTTATAAAAAAAGACATTTGTTGTGTCTTAATTAAAAATGATCAGCCTGTGAAGGTGGGTATGTGCGCTAAACACACCCGTTTTCAGCCGCCTTTTACTGTGAGTGTCTTGGTAATGGACAGTGAAAACACAGTGCGCTGAATGAAGTTAGAAGTTTTTTAAATAAATCATTTCGCTGTAAGAATTAACATTTTTTTAAACATAACCTTTTTTTGGCCACAATACCAGTTTTTGAGTGTCTCTAACTACTGGTCCAGTGTTTTTCACTCTCCCTCTCTTATTTACTCATTACTCATGTCTCTCTCTCTCTTTCTCACCCTCCCTCTTATTTTACTCTCTCTTGGGGGTTCTCAGTGTTCACATCTGGTTCTAATGGCCAGTGTGTCAATGTGTAATAGAGGTTTGCTGCTGGGGTTTTTTTATGATATGGAATGGATCCTCCAGTGGGTTCAGTGTCTCCGGGGAAGCATTTCTCTGAAGAAGAAGAAAGCGTAGTAATGAGAGATTATTCGGATTTTAGTTTCTGTGTGCTAGGCTGAGTAGGGAGACTTGTAGTTTGTTGTTTTAGTATATGGACTTTTTTAATAGTAACAGTGTTTACATTCTACATAAAAATATTTATAAAAAAAGGGAAGGTAATTCAGCTCTTCACAACATGGACTCATTAAAGCAGGTCGTTGTGTCTCTCTGTTTTGTTCTGCAGGCAGTGAGAGTCATAAGCAGATTGTGATGTGTATCCTCTACCACATCAGCATAGACGACCGCTCCAAGTCCATGTTCGCCTACACAGACTGCATCCCTCAGGTGAGCACCCAGGAGGCCAGAAACATCCGGATGGTTCCCCATTGTAGTGTTAGTAAACCTGTACACTGTGTAAAAGGTCTTAAGAGGCATCTTAAACTTAGACATGGTTTCATCTTTAAAGTGTGAACACACCACAGCACACAGTGTGAACAATTAGAAACCTCTGCATTTAACCCATTCACCAAGTGAAGCAGCAGGCAGCCAGGAACACAGCGACCGGGGAGCAGTGTGTGAGGACGGTACCTTAGTGGTGCCACTAGCAGTCCTGGGATTCAAACCCATGGCCTTCTGATCGCAGATCACTTTCTCTGTTAACCCAGTTTAATTACAGACCACTTTCAAGAACTTGTTTCATTAGTGTGACAAAATAAAGCCAAAAATCAAAACCACTGGAACTTCAATCATGAAATCCAATCATTTGGGAATGTATCATACTGTACGCCCCGCCCCCTCCTTTTTTACTTAGGCACAACACATCACAGCCAATCAGAACAGAGCACGTTTACATATATCATAAAAATGAAGAAGTCTGTTCTGTAACTGTGCATTTAAGGGACAAGAAGTATGAAAGAGTGAAGACAAGCTGTTTTTGGTAAACGCACAGAAATGTCATAAGTGGACCTCAGTGTGTGCATTGTAATTGTAGTGTGACCTGGTGTATAACTGTGTGTGTGTGTGTGTGTGTATGTGTGTGTATAGCTGATGAAGATGTTGTTTGAACACGGGGAGGAGAGAATCGACTCTGAACTGATCTCCTTCTGCATCAACCTGGCTGCTAACAAGAGGAACGCCCACATTATCTGTGAAGGTACAGTGAGGATGGACAGGACGGCCTTTATTTCGCTGTGCTAGATCTCAAAATGAATTCAAATGATTTCCACAGATATACAATATTGTGCAAAATCTGTGCAAAAGGCCCCCCTCATTTCTTTGTTTTGCTTTGAATCACCTTTTGGATGCAAAAATATTATTTTATTGCCAGTCGAACTGTCTTTTAGTGAGATGGCCTTTGTTTTACTTGAATGATTCATACGTAGGTCACTGTGTGTCTTAATAAGCAAAAACATTCCTCTGAAACTGGTCAGGTTCAGGGACTGGACTGGAAATGAGAGACTTTGAAAGTCCTTCAGGAAGCCTGGAGAGCCGTTCCTCAAGAACACATTAAAATACAAGAGGGTCTGGATCTCTGTAAGAAATATATAAAGAAATGAGAGGTGGCCCAAGACTTTTGCACAGTACTGTAATGGATAAGCTGCCTGATGTCTGAGATGTTGCTCTACCAGAGTTTTGAGAAGATTTTGGCCTAAAACTAAACCTATTCATGGTCAAGGGATACATGTAGGGCGCTGTGAGGAAAAATAGTCCCCAAAGAAAACTGATTTAGTTCTGATTTAGTTGCCACAATTTTACCATCATTAACATCCATATTAATACTCAGAAGACAGGTAGTAAATAAAATGGCTGTTTGTGGCATTCACAAGATATCTGGTTCCATTCACCACCACTGTAAAGAGTTTGTCTTCAGTGAGGCCATTCACACTAAACCTGAGTTCATTCAATGAGAGTTTACATCTCAAACCCCTGAATAAATAAATTCTCTTTACTGGGTGCATTTTGGGTAAAGGAGGAAGTGAGTATTTTTTTGCTTTAAATACAAATTAGAATTTACTAGAACAGTGAATACTTAAGTTGTAAGATATACGTTTATAATGGTGTCGTGTTTTAACGTAAACCAGCTATGAAACATTTCTAAAAGCGTATCTGTATTTGCAGGAAATGGTCTGAAGATGCTGATGAAGAGAGCCTTGAAATTTAAGGACCCTCTGCTGATGAAAATGATCAGAAACATCTCGCAGCATGATGGTCCTCTCAAACAGCTTTTCCTGGTCAGTCTGTGTCTAGTTGGTCCTCCAGCCTAATATAACTTTTACTGTACAATCAATTGACCACACTGTGCAGAAGTCCTGAGCTACCCCTCATTTCTTTCTGTTTTGCTTTGAATCACCTTGTTGAAGCAAAAATACTTTTTTCTGCCTGTAAGACTGTCTTCTTTGGCATGTTGAGTAGACTGAAGAAATGGAAACAAAGGTTTTACTGACAGGCTACAAAGAGCCTAAAGATACAAGGATCCTAGATAAAGGAGTTCCAACCACTCAGCATTCAGCACCACCAGTATACTGATCACCGCCTGATCATCTGGAATCATCTGCTCCTGTTTCTTCACTGGTTCAGGACTTCAGTTAGATGGTCTGTGTTCTGCTTGAATGATTCATGTGTAGGTCACTGTGTGTCTTAAGCAAAAACATTCCTCTGAAACTGGTCAGGTTCAGGGACTGGACTGGAAATGAGAGTCTGGAGAACTGTTCCTCAAGACCACATTTAAAATACAACAAAGTCTGGAATAGAAATATGAAGTAATGAGGGTTGCACCAAGATTTTGGCACAGTTCTGTTTGTACCTACAGACCATTTATATAGCCCCCAATGGGATGTCTGGATGTGTTATTTAAATGACCTCCCACTAACATACTGCCTGTAACTTCTGTTCCAGCACACTGAGACCCCCAGAGCCAAAAAGAAGAAGAAAGTCATGAAGAAGAAAACAAAAAAGAAGAGTAAGTTTTCAGTGATTATTACACTTCTTAACATCACAGCTTAGTTTCTGATCTGGTCCTGGAGAACCCTGTCCCTGATTCAGCCCTTACTGAGCGGAGCAGGGAGATGTTTAGGATGTGGGGGAAGTTCTCCAGGAGCAGTGAGTGACCTTATAGGTAGGTGTTTAATCATTAATTTTGTGGTCTTTTTACAGTGTTCAAGAAACGCTGCTAGGACAGTTCAGCCTCTGGATGAAGATGGCAGGACGCGCTTCTTCTGTCTGAATAGAAATAAAAGTTCTGTATTTGTGTGGAGTCTTGTTGCCTGCCTCTTGTTTTGGGTTGCATAACCCCCTGTGGTCATCTCTCAGGAGGCCCCAGGGGGAGACAGTCTCCTGTCTCCCCCAGTCTCATATCACCCACCCATGCCACCACCTCTCACCATGAGTGCAGTCCAGTTCTCCTACCACCAACCATGACGTGGAAATCCTGGTTGGGATTTGAACCAACAACCTCCTGCCCATGGAGGCATGGCTTATACCAGTAAGCCACAGGATCTCACACTCATTTTTGTTTTTTTTTTACATTTGTCTTTCAAATTCCTAGTGAAGCCTTGCAAAGCAAACCTAAAACATTCACCCTCTGTAGGGTTTGAACCAGCCACCTCCTCAACAGTGATACATCGCTTATACCACTAAGCCACAGGGCCTCACATGCCTGAGGGCTTTTTTTTTTTTACATTTGTCTTTCGGATTCCTAGTGAAGACTTACAAAGTAAATTTAAATGTCAGCCACTGCAGGATTTGAACCACCAACCCTCTGAACAGTGCTGTAGCACTTATTCAACTGCACCACAGGACCCTGATGAAAACCATGCTTTTTAGACTCTCAGCTTTCAGCTGAAGACAGTGATCTCAGCCTAAGATGTTCCACAAACATACACTGGCTGTCCAAATGTCCACAACAGTGAGCTCTTTACAGCAAGTTAGATCCAGTACATTTTCCTGCATGTTCCTGAATGACTGCTGATGTGTATAATTTTGTTTCACACTTGTTTTTGTTGAAAAATCACTGGTCTTCACACATCAACAGTTTGTTGTTGCACATTTGGCTTGTTAACAGATGAGCTGACCAGGTCAAGTGAGAAAACCCACCTGTTTTAAGTATTTTGACCATTTAAGCTCCTGACATGGCTTGAACTGCAGGATCTTGTCAAAAATAGCGTTTGACTTTCAGGTTCTGTTTTCAGAACAGTGGAGCAACATTGAAAAAACCCAAAAAGTGAATCTTGACATTGACCATGGTGCTATAGGAGGTGTGCCCCTTGGTCTTCAACTTTTGGCTTGAATGTCTTTTTCTCACTTCCTTAGATGAATCACTGATCTCAGGTACCTGGGGTCAATGGGTACAAGGCACACACCATTCACTCGCACCTATAATCAATTTAGAATACCAAATTCACCTGAGATGCATGTCTTGCACCATGGGGCAGACTGGACACCTGGAGGAAACCCACCTGAGGGGAACATGCACATGACCCGGATTCGAACCTCCAACCCTGGAGGTGTGAGGCAACAGCACTACCCACTGTGCCACAGTGGAGTGGGCCCGCCCACCTCCCTCCCATAGATCTATATGAATTAAGGCCTACAGCAGGCTTTCCATTTGCCAGCAAATGTACACTGTATCTTCTCACTCTGCACACCTGGCCCAGACGACCAGGAGCTTATTGAGGTACCGAGTCAAGTCAGGTGTGTTAAGAGTGTGATCTACAGGACAGGGATTGTACTGGGAACCACATACACACATTTATATTGAAGTGTTTAATGTACTTGTGTGAAGTGAGGAGATCCTGCAGAACATCAGGCTGAACCTGCACTCTAACTTTCATTTAAATATTTTAATGTATTTGAAGCTCCACCCATTCAGCCACAGCAGTTTGGCAGGAGTGTTTTGGCTCTGAGGTTTTTAGTATAAGGTACAATATATGGCAGGCTATCTCAACAGAGCTTATTTCATATATCAGTCTTAAGGAGACACTCCCTCCTGTCACTTCCCTGTCCGTTAGGTGGGGTGGAAGTTGAGATTATTCAGGACTACAAATACCTGGGTGTGCACATGGACAATAAACTGGACTGGCCACATACAAGAGGGAGCCTACACTTCCTACGTAGACTCCGATCTTTTGAAGTCTGTCACACACCCACCATATAACTTATGGTGTGCTATTACTTATGGTGTGCTATTACTTTGTGTCAATATTACATGCAATAACAGACTCAGTATAGAAACTCCAAACTACTATTTGTGATAAATAGTTAACTATTTCAGCAGTAATTTAATATATTTAGTATATACATTATATTGTATTTAGTACAGAGTGTTTTCAGAGTGTTTTTCAGGAGAGTTTTTTTTTACTTTATTACATTTTTTCTTATGTCTCTGACTCTCTGTGTCTTTGAAATCTTAACATAAACAATTTCCTTCAGTATCAATTAAGCTCTGATTCTGATTCAGCCATAAACACAGATTCTGTCTCAATTTCCTTGTCAGTGTCTGCTGGGTGCATTCCTGGATATTTTCTCCTCAGAAAACGTAACACTGAGGTGCTGAAATGCCGGAAGGCTGAGAAGTTTGGTCAGAGGTGTGAAATCTCCCTGCAGAGACGGAGGCCGTGCACCCATCTTCAACCCTGGAAAGGAAGAAAAAGAACAGATTACAGGAAGATGTAGTGAAGATGAACCAGCAGAAATATTCTTAAACATTTTTAAACAGTCGCAGGCTATTTTACATTGTCTATTTGTTTAAAATCTGCTAAAATAAACACAGAACCTCCGCAAATTTTCCCAACAATAATCAGATGTAAATATGTAGATTTTTATTCAGAATAAAGTCTAGATAACCTGAAAACCAAATTGACCTTTTGACCTTGTTAGTTCATGTCTCTGTTTATTCTGTTTATTAATCACAATTAATAATCATATCAGTTAAGAGACTAAATTCTTGCTTTACTGTAAACTAAACATAACTTCATTCAGGAGGTGTGTGTATGTGTGTGGGTGGGGGTGAACCATAAACAAACAAATAGTATTGGTAATTTTTTACAATAATGAATTATGACAGACATGGCCTTTATAGTCCCGTGTTAGAGTTAAAATTATTTTATGTTGAATTTAAAGATGTCTCCAAACATCAAGCTGCCTGCCAGCCAGAGACCAGCCCATGCTGCCCAGTTTCATGGCTTCTGACCGCTCTTTCCTGAGAAAGTGTCACTACTCCTGATGTCCAGCCTCGTTGGACTCAACAACTACAGACCGGTATCCCTTCTCTGCCTTCCTTTCCAAAGTCTTGGAACATGCTGTTTATAGCAAACTTGTTTCTTATTCAAAACAGGCCTCAGGACCCTCACCAGTCCGGGTTCAAGGCTGCGCACTCTACTGAAACTGCTGTACTTGCTGTCTCCATAGAACTTAATGCAGCTAGATCAGCCAACTGTCTTCTGCTCTGATTCTTCTTGACCTTTCTGCAGCCTTTGACACAGTCTACCATCACATCTTCCTGGCTACTCTTTCCAGCCTTGGTATCTCAGGTACAGCCTGGCAATGGTTTGCATGCTACCTTGATGCCCGGAGGTACCAGGTAGCATGGCAAGTTTCCCAGTCTGCTCCACAAAGATTATCCACTGGTGTTCCACAGGCTCGGTTCTAGGACCATTTCTCTTTTCTCTATATACTGGTTCTCTTGGCGATATAACAGCCTCACATGGTTTTTCCTACCACTTTTATGCTGATGACATGCAACTTATTCTCTTTCTCCTCCAGGTCTCAAGCCGCATCTCAGACTGTCTGGCCGACATCTCCTCTTGGATAGCGGCCCACCACCTCAAGCTGAATCCCAGCAAGACCAAGCTCTTCTTCATCAAAGGGAGTCCCTTATCAAGCCACAACCGTATGCTAGATAAGAATCTGTCTTTCTTGCCACAGGTTGACAACTTCGCCAGGACATGCAGATACCTTCTCTACAACATCAGAAGAATCTGACCCTTTCTCACCACTGAAGCTACCCACTTACTTATCCAGTCTCTGGTCATCTCCACACTGGACAATTGCAACTCTACTGGCTGAACTTCCACTGAAGGTAACAAAACCACTTCAGCTTATTCAGAATGCAGCTGCAAGATTAGTCTTCAATAATTCAAAATTCACACACACCTCACCTAAGGAACCTTCACTGGTTCACTGTGGCCGCCCGCATTAAGTTCAAATCCTTAACACTTGCTTTCAAGGCCAAGAATGGACTTGCACCCCCATACATATCAGCATTGGTCAAGCAGCGTGTCAGTTCTCGTCCTCTCAGAGCTTCTAGCACTGCTCGTCTTGAACCTCCTCTGCTCAAAAGAAGAAGAAGGCATGCGTCAAGACTCTTCTCTGTCTTGGCACCCCTCTGGTAGAATTAACTCCCCCTTCTGATTAGATCTGCGGAGTCCCTCACTGTCTTCAAGCGTTGTCTGATTTTTTTATTTCACAAAAAAAACCTTACTCTTTTTCCATGCCTTCATTACTTTTGCCTTAACTTCTGATTTTTGTTTCACATGGGTCATATTGGTGTACTCAACCTGCAGGTTGAATAGCGGACACTGATTTAAGTAGAGCTTTACAGGTTTGAGGAACAGAGCACTGTACTTGAGCACTGATGTACGTCGCTCTGGATAAGAGCATCAGCTAAATGGGGTAAATCCGGTTAGTCACAACACCAGCGGATCGTGAGTTTTGGGGTGGGGGGATGTCTGTCAATCTGATCCATCTGGCTAATTTACATAAAGGTGTGTATCAGCAGTGTAATGTGTCTGTTATGTGTGATGATTCAGCCCTACCTCTTATCCCCTTCCCATGTCACTCTGACAACGCCTTCTGATTGTTGATGATGTCACTGTGCACCAATCTCAACCAATAATACTATAACTTTCTACAGCCTGTAGAAAGGCTATGTGTTGCAATTGCACTTATTTTTATTATAGAAATAACTAATATTAGGGTTTAATATTTAATATTCAAAATGTAAGTGATGAGTAGTTTCAAGCTTCTAAACTCCATGTTTTCAGGTGGTTTTCCATCCGAACAGGAAGTTCTCTCACATGAATCTCCCAGGTTTTGTGAATCAACAGATTTCATTTCAAATTCATTTAATCTGGAACCAAAATGATCCAGTCATGTGGTGTTACACACTGACTGATGATCAGATATCTGGTCTGAGTGTGAAGGACTGAATCTGACTGTACAGGAGTAACACCAGGGGGAGTTGAACAACACCCTGGACCCCCCACCCATCCCCACCATGGTTTTAAAACCAAAAGTCCAGTAGAACATTGTCTCACACGTCAGGCGGTGTCACTCTGGACACCTTGTTCACCTTAAACACTGAATAATGAGGGAATTTTGGAAAACGGCTGGAGTTCCCTTTTAAGGAGTGTAAAGTTGTGACCCACTGGCGACTCAAACAGGAAATATTTTCAGCTCCTGTGTTTCACTATGTGTGTGGGGAGGCACGTGCATATACACACACACTAGTGTGTGATTGACTCATCACTGAGCAGTGTGAGCAGTGATCACATGGGTCCAGAGAGGAAACATAATCCTGCTGAGCCGTCTCTCTCACTCACACATACACACACATACACATACAAACACACACAGACAACTGAGGTGCTCAGAGGTTTATAGTAAAATGTCTCGATCCGTCGCTCTGCAGTAAAAACTCTGCAAGGTGAGTTACTCTTTCTCTCAAAATTTAAAACCTGTAAAAGTTAACTGTGAGCAGGATGTTTTTGTTTATGTTCATGTATAATGGGTCAGAGAGTGTCTAAGCTCAGTTATTCAACTGTGGAAAATAAACAGATAATAACAATAACAATAACAACAACAACAACAATCATTTCTGAAAGTATGATCAACATGATCACTTCAGCAAAGCTGCTGCTGCAGCACGTATTTCTGCTTTACTGAACTCAGTTCAGAGGACAAAAGTCCTTTTTTAAATGTTTTTTGTTAAATGGTCAAAATCAGTCCTGCAAAGAAAAGGGCCAGTGCAGTGATCAGAACCTCCACAGAGCTCCACTGACCCCTGATGAACTGAACTTCAGCGTGAAGCTGAACGCTGCAGGTGCCTTTTTACACAACTGGGTCTGTTTTCAGCCTGTAGCGCTGAAGTTCTGTTCATTTTTACAGCTCACAGTAGGTCATACTGTGTTCTAAACCACATTCAAAAGTCTTATGCACCTTAATGAAAAGTTGGATGTTATTTGAGGGTTTAGCTGATGGCCTAGTGGTTAAGAAGTTGCCCCTGCAGTCAGAAGGTTGTGGGTTCAAATCGCGGGACTACTGAGGTACCCTTGGTTCCTGACAGCCTGCTGCTTCATTTGAGTGATTGGGTTAAATGCAGAGAAAGAATTTTGTGCTGTTCACACTGTGTGCTGTGCTGTGGTGTATTCACATATGACAAATGGACAATTTACACAGAAAGGGGTTTACATTTAAAGTAAAGGACTATGGACTTCTGCTGTTAGCGACGCAAGCATTAGCCTTGTATTTCCAGTTCTGAACTAAAGAAGATAAATTTGGCCCCAACCACATCTCTACTGATCAACTGTTCTGGAGTCTGTGGAGGTTTACATTTTATACTGAAGTTGGTTCTGCTGTAAATTGTCTCTCGTTCTGAAAGATCTCCACGTCTCAGATTCTGGAAGAAGCAGCTTATGTTTTGTGTGAAGTTTAGAAGAGTTTACTGTGTGTGAGAGCGGCGAGTCAGAGGCGACTCTCCACCTGCGTTTAGAGGGTTTAATATGCCTCGCTTGGATAGGGCTTTATTTCATATGATTTTTTATGTGTGTTTGAAGGGCGGATTGAGCAAGTGGATTTCCCAATTTAGAAACTGTAACTTCTGCAGTAAAACCACTGTGTTTGTGTGTGTGTGCTGTGCTGTTAAACTGAACACAATTAAAGAACAAAATGTCTGAAATGGATAGATAAAGAATAAACTAATAAAGAATTACAAAGTTTTCTGAAGCCAAACTGAAACACAGGTCCGCTGTGTATCTCTCTCTTTCTCTCTCTCTCTCTCTCTCTCACACACACACACACACACACACACACATAAACTGTTGTTGCCAGAAAAATGAGTTATATTTAAATTTAAACTATGATTTATAAACAGCCTGTTTTTGTAGCTTATTTTCCATATTTGGACTGTATGGATGGCAGGTGTAAATGTAACATTTAAAACAATATTTACAGACTTTAAGCCTTTTCAATCTCAGAAAAGTGATGATATGGGCCCTTGAAAGTCACCACAATATGTAGCAATAAAATCACAAAACTGATCATTTGTAACACTCTCCCTCACACATACTCTCGCACATAAAAACACACACCCTGTGTTTGAACACCCAGCAGAATTGCTCAGTGCCTTTCATGTGTGTTCGAGATGCTGGATGAACACTGCTCACTGTGAGTTTTTCCAGCTCAGCAGATATTAGTGTGTGTTTGTGTGTGTTCTGAGAAAAATCATAATCAGCTGTGACCTTCATCTGTCTTCATCCTTAATACATCTCTTACATATAAGAACAATACGTATAATACATAAAAACTGAAATAAAAAGTCCAGTTAAGGTATTAGTGTTAACATCTTTATTTACGGGCTGTTGTTTTTATTGTTTTTCCTTCCTGTTCAGTCTGGACTCCAGGCAGAGTTGTGTTCGTTTCCTCCTTCACTGTTTGTTTAAAGTGTCCTTTACAGTTGAGCAGAACTTTTATAATCAGACAGATATCAGATATCATATCTATGACCTTCAATACTGCGGAAACTGAAACACTGGAGAAAAGGCCGACAATAAATAAAAAAGTAAAATAAACTTATGAAAGTTCTTCACAACACTCCAATACAGTACAGTGCTGTGTTACACAGTACAATGTTGTGGTAAAGTACTGTAACAGTGTTGAGATACAGTATTGTGGTACAGTATTGTGACAGTGCTGTGGTACAGTATTGTGACAGTGCTGTGGTACAGTACAGTAACAGTGCTGGGGTACAGTACAGTAACAGTGCTGGGGTACAGTACAGTAACAGTGCTGGGGTACAGTAACAGTGCTGTGGTACAGTACAGAAACAGTGTTGTGGTAAAGTACTGTAAAGGTGCTGTGGTACAGTACCATGACAGTGTTGTGGTACAGTACTGTAGTACAGTATTGTAACAGTGCTGTGATACATTACTGTAACAGTGCTGTGGTACAGTACAGTCAAATGCTATGGTACATTACTGTAACAGTGTTGTGGTACAGTACTGTAATAGTGCTGTGGTACAGTACAATGACAGTGTTGTGGTACAGTACAGTAACAGTGTTGTGGTGCAGTACCGTAACAGTGCTGTAGTACAGTACAGCAACAGTATTGTGATAACAGTACGATCGTGTGCCTGAATACTGTGCTATTACAATACCCAAGTACAGTACTGTAAACTGCACCATAACACTTTAACAGTATTATAATACTCTACTTTATCCTGTACTTTCACAAATCACTGTTCAGTTCATCACAGAAACACTCTGATATCAGGTAACTGCAACAAGAAAATATTTTGATCTGAAACCGAGATCAGGGTTTAACTTGAAAGTTCAGTTGGACCTTCAGGTTCCCTTGCTTCTGAGCTGTTATGATGTTTCTGCCAGGCGCTTGTTTCAGTGTGTGTTTTGTGTTTTAATTACAGGTTATGTTGCTCGAGAGCTGGTGTTTAAACTCCACTGAGAAAGAGAAAGGCTAAAGCGTGGACCAGTCAGATTACACTAAACAGTCACCAGCAGCATGAACAACCGCCAGCTGCCTGGACCAGCAATCATCTACTCTGTAAGTGTGGATTATTTTTATATGAATCCTGAAAGAAATACATAAACTGAGGGACATCTGGGGAGAGGAACCTACAGGGGAGAGCAGACCAGTCTGAAGGATCTTCCTGTTTCAGGCTGAAAGACGTAAACCCTCTCATGTTCAACTCGGACACACTTTAACCCAAGCAAAGTTTAATTCATCCCCAGTGTTGTTTTGGCCCCCTGCCACGAGTGTGTGTAGGGGGTTGTGGTCAGAAAACCCTACATTTCAGCAAATTTCACCAAAAACAGCTAAGAAACTAAATGTTGTCCTCAGGATCATCAGAATATAAGAACATAAATCAGGAAATAATTTTTTTTTTATCAGTTGAGGTCAATTTTCTGTGCTCTCTGCCCAGCCTCATTATTTCCTGTTCACACTGATCTGACTCAGCCTCTTTCTCTCTCTCTCTCTCTCTCTGTACCTGTCAGTGTTGTTAACATTGGTGCTGCTTCAAAGGTTACATGATCTCCGGATGTGCTTCCTTTAATGAAACCCATTCACTCTAAATCTGATTACTCTTCAAAAATCTGAAACAAAAACACAGCAGAACTTTGACCAGGACTGACTAGCCAAAAATAACCAAGAAAAACAAGAAGAGAGAGGCAGACATAGAAAGACTGAGTTGTTTTTCTTAATGAATTTAAAATCTGTGGTAGGCATCGCAGCCCTTCCTGATCCACCCAGAGAAAAGAACATTAGATGGATGCTTCTGTTTAACTGTTCTACTGGACAGTTTGGAACCAGATTCTCAGTTCAGCTCTCAACATATAGAGAGAAACACCAAAAATCCTCACAGACCAAAAGTCATTACGAGAGACAGAGACAGAGAGAGACAGAGGCCTCCGTGCGGCAGGTGAACACATTTGTGTGCTTTAAGTTTCAGTCTGCTTTAAGCAATGTACTAAAAGAAGCAGCTGACATAAAACCTCAGTGAGCTCGCCAACAGAACAGAGAGTAGGTTCAAAAGTGACCATAAACTCCAAAATAATCAACTTTATCCATTCAGTACAGAGAGTTAAACCTTGAGGGGGTTAAATGTTGTTTAGATTTGTTATCTGGGAGAGAGGGAGGAGGGGCTCCTGATAACGGTGGACGGGGGGCTGCTACTGAAGTGGAAGTGAAAGTGACCATTTGTCATATGTTAACACACTGCAGAACACAGTGTGAACAGTGCGAAATTCTTTCTCTTAACCCATCTACTAAGTAAAGCAACAGGAGCAGTGTGTGGGGGACGGTACCTTGTTCAAGGGTACCTCAGAAGTACCACAAGCAGTCCTGGGATTTGAACCCACGACCATCCAATCTCAGGGTGAACTCCATAACCACCAGGCCACCAGCTTGCAGCAAGCAAGCGTGGGTAAATGCCTGGCCTAAAGCTAACGCTAGTCGTTTATTTGGTCCTTGGACAATAAACTAGACTACATCCAACTCCAGTGAACTACCCAGCGTGAGTTCAGAGACTGCTGTGTTGTTGTTTTTACAGAGACATGGCTCAGCGCCAGTGTTCTGAAAATGGCTATGCAGATTAGCAACATGCTACTGCAAGACCTTAATGCGGAACTGAGTACCAACTGAGGAGGAGGGCTGTGTGTTTACATCAACACTGACGGGTGTGTGAACACTGTGCTGATCTCTAGATACTGCTCACTGCGGCTGGAGTTTATATATTTTCCAATCAAAAGCCGTGGATGACTGCAGAGGTGTGCGCTCTGCAGCGAATCCATGACACAGTCTTCAAATGAGGTGATAAGGATGTCCTGAGAACAGCAAGGGCCAACCTTTCCAGGGCCATCAGAACAGCAAAGCACACACATGCCCAGAAAATCCACAGTCACTTCCAGGACACCGATTACCAATTATCACCAATTACAGCAGTGGTTCCCAAACTGGGGGGCGTGCCCCCTAGGGGGGACGCAGAGGTATTGCAGAGGGACGCACCAATGGGATAGCCTACGCTCCACTCGAGCACTGCTAGCAAAAACATGGACAAGTTTGTGCACCCAGCCAAGCCTCCAACAGAGGCTGACTCTCCATCAGCTGCAAATTCAAGTGTGAGACCTGAGATTATCCTCTTTTTTTCTGACTGGAAACTGGTTAATTTTCCCAGCCATTTTTGTTGAGCCAGTTGTTTATTCTTGTTTATAACTTCACTATGCTCTTTATTTCTCCCACAGTAGTGAAATTGCACCATTTATTATTACATTTGTTTCGCTCAGTTAGAAAAGGGAGTTGTATTTCAAATAAAGTTTGAATCTGAACTTGTGTAGTTTTCATTTCCACCTGCCTATGACGGTGAGGCTTCCCTTCCAGATGCGTTGAACTACTTCTATGCATGGATTGAAGCCCAAAACGACACCACTCTGCCCCTAAACGACCAGGTGCTCTGTCTGACCATGGCTGATGTGAAGAAAACTCTGTTGAGAGCAGACGATGTTCCTGGTTGTGTGCTCAGAGGATGTGCAGGACAGCTGGCAGATGTTCTCACTGACAATATCTCTCTGAGCACTACTGTTGTTCCAACATGCTTCAAAGCCACCACTTTCATTCTTGTTCCAAAGAAGTTGTCAGTGTCCTGCCTCAATGTCTGTTGTCCCGTCGTGCTCACACCCATCATCATGAAGTGCTTTGAGAAGTTCGTCACAAGGCAGATAAAATCATAACGGTCCCCTCACTGGACCCCCTGCAGTTTGCATATCATCCCAACCACGCTATGGACGATGACATCACCACCCTCCTTCACCTGGCCCTCACCCACCTGGACATAAAGGACACTTACGTGAGATTGCTGTTCAGTTTAGAACTCAACACCATCATTCCTCAGCATCTGAGACTGTTGGGCCTAAACACCTCTCTCTGTAACTGGATCCTAGACTTCCTGACTGGGAGACCTGTCAGTCAGGATCAGGAGCAACATCTGCAGCACCACCACGATGAACACATGGAGCCCCCAGGGCTGTGTGCTTAGCCCTCTGCTTTTCACACTGCTGACCCATGACTGAGCAGCAAAGCACAGCTCAAACCACATCATGACTTGAGATGGAAGAGTCTGGACACGAGGCAAGGCAGGGTGGGGCGAGGCAGGGCTCAAACCTGTCAGGCCTATATTGATAAGCTAAGGCAATTCAGGGGCTGTAACGGGTCTGTAGGAGTTTATGCCACTCCTTTAACAGATTTCTTTGGAAATGCCTGAATAATGAGTAGACAGTATGTGCAGTTTACTGGTGGTGGAAGGTGTTTGAGTGCGTAGTAATGTGAGCTGGAAAAGGTATTAAAGTGTGTGTCAGAGTGTGTGTGTTTTACAATTACCAAGTCATATTTCTCAGTTCTGAAGCAACTTTTTCAAAACAATTCACACAGCTTACAGAACCGGAGCACAGTTTGGCCACACATCTCACATCCAAATAAGCAGAAAAGTTCATACCACCAAAACATCAACACACATGCACACAACACTCTCTTTCAGCAGGACCACTTTATCGCACAGAAACAAACTAAATAACACTGATGGTGTCATTAAAAATAATACAATACTGACCATGATCAGGTTTATTTCTACAATATCCAAGACCAAACACAATGTAATTAAAATTTTAATATTGTATACACACACACAATTTTAAGCGCTTATAAGGATTTCGGGGCTTATACGGAAAATAAGTCAAAGATATAACAAACGTGTTTATTTTTTACTGTAATGTTTTTAGCATTATACTAGTCCATCCTGTCCTGAGAAACACATCCTTGAATTCTGGAGCATGTAGTCACTGTATGCATTTTGTGTAAAAGCAACAAACAATTGCCTACATGGCTCATTGTGTGAAAAAATTGTTTCAATGTTGGGAGACGTGATTTAGGAATTGTAAAAAACAGTAAACTGTGTGTCAGAGTGTGTATTGGAGTATGCATTAAAGTAAGTGAGCAACTGAGTGCATTAAAGTTTATATAAAAGTGAGTGTATAAAAGTGTGTCAAAGTGTGTATAGGATTGTGTATTAAAGTGCATGTTGAAGTGTGTGTGTTGGAGTGTGTGTACGGGAGTGTATGTATTGAGGGTTAGTTGGTTTACTGCTATTGGCTGCCGTCCTCAGAGAGCTGATGTTAATGATTAACTGAGGTGAGCGCAAGTGTGTGTTGTTTGTGTTACTGTGCGTGTGTGTGTGGAAGGTGGATGATCAGTAATTGTAGTTTGGGTTTTGAAGTGTGTGTCCTCCAGCTGTGGTCACATGACCGGGACGTCCTGAGTGTGGAAGTGTGGACGTTCGATCTGTTTGAGGGACTTAAATGATCTTCAAAGAGGAACTTCTAAATGTGAAGAACCTGCAGAAGGTCGATGGAGTTCCTTTACCGTGAGGTCAGTGTGTTCAGTAGGAGAGCTGTGTGAGCAGCTGGAAATCATTTCGCATTAGTATAGCATTAGCATAGCATTAGAATAGAGTTAATGCAGTGAGTGTGTTCCTGCTCCTGATTGGCTGCGTGCTCCATGAGCTGAATGGCCCCTTCAGTACAGTATTTTCTTTACAGTGGTGGTGAATGGAAACAAATGTCTCCAACACAAATACAGTTGCGTGGCGAGCTCAGGCTGGACTGATGAGTCACTTCAGGTTCATGAGGTTTTATGGTGCTGTTTTTACAGCAGCTAAGATTCCTGACTTGTTTTTAATAAAAAGCAACAGTTTATCAATTATTGCATATATTTCTCTTCATTTCCTCCACAGCTTTTATTCTCCTATGTTAACCCTCTGGTCCTCTTATGGGCCGTTTGTGTCCAGTTCACTCACTTTTTTACGACTTTAGCTGTGTTAATGCATATGGAATGAAATTTCCTAAGGGTCTGGAGTTTTTTTCCATTATTTTAATTTTTTAACTTCAACTCATTAAATATATCAACAATACACTTCATACATACTGTTGTAACACTTGACTCCATCGTGGCCTAAGAATATTATACAAAATTGCTCACTTGGCCGAAAATGGATGAATGACAAAACTGGTAGAAACCACTAAACACTACATTTCTCAAGTGTTGAGTTTAGAATTAAAGCATTTAGACCTACAGTGTAAAAAACAAGGAATTAAAAAATGTAGTTTTCATCTGTTTCAATTGGCCAAAAGTGGCCACAAAGAACCTGAATGTATAGTAAAAACGAAGAGGGCCAGACACAAACATACGGACTGAATTTAAAAAGACCTTCTCAGGAATCGGAGTTGGTTGAGAGTGAGTTTGGTGTGAAACTCCCCGAGTCAGAACTGTGGAGGTGAATGGAACCAGACATCGGTCTCTAAAACCTCCTCACACTAAGTTATTTCATCAAATCTTTGTCTGCGCCACTTGATGCCTGAGACATTGTTCTACCAGAATTGTGAGAAGCTTTTGGTCCTAAAACTAAAACCATTCATGGCGGAGGGATACAAGCAGAGTGTTGTGAGGCAAAATAGTCCCCAAAGAAGATAAGATGAGATAACTCTTCTTTAGTCCCACAGGTGGGGAATTTGCTTTGAATTTGTGTTGGAGACGTCTGTTTCCAGAACAGTTTCACATCAAACTCACACTGAACCTCTTTTTCACCTTAAACACTGAATTATACAGAGATTTTTAAAACTCAGTGTAGTGCCCCTTTAACTCAGTGACACTTTTTGCAGTGCATCAAAGGACATTTATTCTGATTCTTTAATAGTCTAGGATGGACGTTACATTGTTAATGGTGTGAGCACTGTAGTGTGAGTTAGCAGTACTGTAGTGAGTATTTATGTGTATGTGTGTGTGACATTCACAAGGTTAGCTCCACATCTCTAAATACACTTTATCTGCTTTAGAAGAACAAGAGGGTCAATATTTACTCATAAGGACACGTTACAGTGTGTAACTGGAAAGATTGCATTGTTCCAAATGCTCTAAATGGTGTGTGAGTTTAAAAGGTTCTTGTGCGGAGAACACACACACACACACACGCCCACAGTTTGCCTTAATCACGCTGCATAAAGCGTTGTGGTCAGAGCAGTGAGAGGACTGTAGATCAGCATCACTGACTGCTAAGATTCACTGCGAACAGGAACACAGTATGAGTGAGGTAGGACTTTAATCCTGAAATTCAGAGTAATCCTGAGTGTAAATTCATTCTAATCCTGAAAAATACTGTGTGTAAAGCGTTTAATCCTGAGTTTAAATTTATACTAATCCTGAGTGTAATACTATGTGTAATTGGATTCAATCTAAATTTAAACTGAGTTTAATCCAGATATTAATTTGAATCTAAAAAAGAGTCCAAGTTTAATCCTGAGTAACATAAAACAACATAGTAAAACTGACCCTCTGACTGACGATGAACGGCAGGTGTGTTTAAAGTTTATTATGGGATGGGATGGATAAGGCCATATTTTTCTCTGCTAAGGTCATTGGGATGACCTTTACTGAGTCTAGTGATGACAAATGGTTTAATTTCAGATGGGGCGGTGATGGTGAGGGAGAATGCTGAAAATTTGGTCAGTGGGTGCAGGGGTGGGTAAGGGGCGATGATGTTCTGTTGACCTTGAAGATGACTGACAAAAGACAAAAGGGGGGTGGGGTTGCGCCCTAATCGCACCCAATCAGCATTTCTGCACAAAAACACCCCGCCCCCAACAAAAACCCTGACCCTTTCCTTATGAACTACCAGAGCTTCTAGGGTTAAGAAGCATTTTATTTTCTTCGGGCGCCCCCTGGTGAGAAGTCAATGTCACTGCTTCACAAAAATTGTATTTTTGGAATGAGCTTTTCCCATTTCCTGCCTGTTTGGGGTAACAATAAGGGGAGGAAAATAAAAATACATGAGATTTCGGATTTGGGATTCAGATTACTCAAGTAATGTCAGTGTTAGTTATTTTGTTGCAGTAATGTTCTGTAATTGTGTTGTATTATTGTTTATTGTCTTTTTTTAATTCTCTATTGTCTATTGTCTTTTATTCTTCTTGCTGTGCTGAGAATGCTAATTTATTCCCTTGGGATGTATACATTCTCTTATCTTAAAGAGATCTGAAGTGTTTTTCCTTGTTTCTCTCCAGCCTTTGTCCCCCACAGGTCAGGGGGCTCAGATGGAGGAAGAGGAGGATGATGGAGATCTGAATAAAACTCTAAGCGTTCAGACATTCCAGAACATCCTCAGCCCCAATCCCAGAATGCCAAGCGAACGGAACCGCTCCTACAGCGAGGAGGACTTTGAATGTGAGCTCACATACACACACACACACACTAAAGTGACTAAAGTGAGTGAGTTTAGGTATGTGTGAAGGATGTCAGGGCTCGATGGTTTGGTAAAAGCACAGAGGGAGATGCTGCTGGTTTAGTGTGATATAACACACTACACCAGTGACATTCAGTCATATTTAATGCACATTTATGTAAAGGGCTAATATTTCAAAAAATATTTTTTAAGACAGAAGGAAATATGTTACCTCCTTTTCTTACTCTTCACCATAACATTCACAGGCCTGCTCTGGGTGCTAACAGCGCCCCTGTGTGGAAAAACAGCTTTCTGCATGTTCTCTTTACTGTTCAGTTTGTAAAGTAATTACTAAACTGATTAAGAGTGTAAAGTTTCATCATTGAGACAGCCCTACATTAATGTTAGTCATTAAGATTCATCATAATCTTTTTTTCCCCTTTCCTCAGTTCATCGCCAATCGTCCCGTCATGTCCGCCACCCTCTGTCCAAACTCCACAGCGACGGAAAGAGGAAGAGGGGTGGAAAGAAGAAGAAGAATAAAGACCAGAAAACTAGAGAGGAGGATGAGGTTGAGGAAGAGGAGGATGATGACGTAGACGAGGCCACAGAGTCTCACACAGCAGAGACTGACAATAAAGGGAGTGTTCAGGTAATGAACTGGTCCTTCATTTGGATCAGGGTTCAGGGCTTATGCGTCATGAAGATTATTTACAAACTATAATATAATGTTTGTTTCTTTATTTGTGTATTTGTCCAGTTTTTTGTTTCCAGTGATGACCCTCAACTCTCCACTTTGGACAGCTCAGAAAGTTACAGCTCTCCTCAGGTGGTCCAGACGGTTTCCTCAAGTACCGACACTGGGTGAGTTTGCAGACACACTACAGTCACTCAGCTGGAGCTCTGGACAAAAATGTAATCTCCTCAAAACACAGAAAAAAACTGAATAATAAATGCGGTAGTGTTTGTGCAGCTTAAGCAATAACTAGGTTGTTGCTAGGGTATTGTTAGATGGTTACTATGGTATAAACCTAATTGGTGTCCATGTTTTCAAGTTTGTTTATTTAAATACAACTTTTGGTGAGTTTTGAGCTTGCTGCTCAAACTGCTTCAAACTCCTGCAGAGAGCTGCTGGGCTGGAGATACAAATTCTTGCACATGGACAGAGGACGGGTTTAGGAAAGACATTTACTACTCCAAAAACACCCAGCAAATTGAGGGTGAACCTACAGGAGCTTATAGCAAGACTCAAATCCATGAACAGAACTGAATCATGTGAGAGGAAAAACGGGTGCCACTGACTCGTGGGGCAAAACCTAAATCACACAAGAAGAGTTTACTTCAGCACTGTCATTACTAGCCCAGAAAGTTAATGTTAATGCTAAATAGCTCCACTAGTCCTGCTGTATCCAGGAGCAGCAGAATAACACACTGCAGCCAGTACCTCTCTTGAACCGGTCTGAACCACCAAAGAAGCTTTATGAGAGCGGCGGGTTCAAATCGGCAAAGTAAAGTGGCCCCTTACAGTCAGGCATGAACACATCACAGCACAGCACACATTGTGAACAATGTGAAATTCTTCCCCTTTATTTAACCCATTCCAAAAGTGAAGCAGTAGACAGCCAGCAACACAGCACCTGGGGAGCAGTGTGTGGGGATGGTACCTTGCTCAAGGGTACCTCAGTGGTGCTACAAGCAGTCCAGGGATTCAAACTTACGATCTTCTAATCACAGGGAAGACTCCCTAACCACTAGGCCACCAACTGCAGGTGACTGCAAATGGACAGAAAAAGCAGCAGGGATGGAGACGGGGTCAGCACAAGGCTGCAGCCAGCCTTCAGTCTCGGAGCTAAATAAGCAGAGTTCAGGCACCCTCTCTCTAAGGAGCAAACAGAATCCCTGAAGAAAGACATCACTGAACTGTTTAAATGCTGAAGATCATCCCGGAAACAGAATTCATCAGTGGACCGGTTCCTGCCAAAGGAAGTAACGGGTTCTTCTAGGCTGCTTAGTCTCATCTGTGGCTCAGCCACACCTACAGCCCAAAAGGACTCAATTATCTTGATTATGTCAGTCTGTTCTGGAGACGTAGCCAACTTTTAGACCAGAGAGTGTCATCCTCCAAATTCCGCTCCAACAGTTCTACAAGCTCCTCCTCCACAGCTGCTGGGAAAAAGTGACTGTTGTTTGTTTCTATTCAGAAATCGTTTAGCTGTGGTGAAATCATAACAAAGTAACCATTACCATCTGACACATTTATTATCCTTTAATACTTCCATGTGGAACTGTACAAGATCATGTTAATGTATAACATTAACTTTAAGGTTCCACATCTTGATTCCATATCTTATCAAAAGAAATCAGGCAAGAAGAATTCTCATGCGGATCCGTGTTCAGTCCTACATTTGCTGTAAGTAGAGAATGTAATATGTGTAGTCAATACATGGTGTTTGTTGGCTGTGTTATTTCAGTGGTCAGCAGGGGTCCCGAACTTTCTCATTAATGACCTGTCACTACTGGCAACAGTTTTTTTCTCCTTTAAATACCTTCACTTCTCTGGCGCCACCTGTGTAATGTGTGTGAGACTCAGTTGCTCTTTGGAACGTTCCAGTCCAGTTTCGGATCTTTGCTCTTCTCCAGCTTTCTTTGCTAATGTGGCTTAGTTTTAGAGTGTAGAGTTCGGGCGGATGGTAAGTGCTCCTCATTAATTGTTTGATATAATTAAGCTTTTTATTCAGTGACTGTTCCTCTGCTTCATTTGGATGAGAATCTGTAAAGAAGTGAAGGTTGAACATTTTAGAAAATGTAAGATGTACTCAAGTAAGACATACAGAGTTTTGGCAATCCTGGAAGAAAGGCAGAGAGAAAGAGAAAGAGACACAGAGACAGAAAGAGAGAGGCAGAGAGAGAAAGAAAGAGTGAGCTTGGTTCCACTGGACCATTAACATTTTTACTAAACATATACTTTCAGCATATAATGTCTGTGTTAAACAGATTTAAACACACACTAACCTGAAGAAATTTTCCTGGGAAAAATACTTTTTTCTTTTTCCCAGATTTAACCAGAATTTCTCACACTGTTCAGTGGACGCTGTTCATTTTCTCCCCATGAATAAAATCAGAGTTGGTGTGTTTTTCTGCCGTAGAGCCCCTGAAGCCGCCCCTTCGCCCGACGAGTCCAGACCTCCCAGCCGAGTGTCCTCGGCGAGCCGCAGCTACGGCCTTCAGGAGCGCTGTCGAACTGGAAACATGACGGGAACCGAACAGGCCAAATACCAGCGCATCCCCACAGACGAGACGGAGGCACTGACACTCGCCTCCGCTGACTTGGACGGAATCAAGAGTGAGTTCACTCCACAGAGCATTAAATACATGGTTAATGTCCTAACACTAATGAACAGAACTGCACGATATGGACAAAATCAGTATTGCGATTATACTGCTACATATTGTGATTGCGATGACTCAATATATGGAAGTGACACTATCATCACTTTTCCAGAATTAAAAAGAAATAAAGTCTCTAAATATTGTTTGAAATGGTACATTTACTCCCCCATCCATACAGTCAACGAATGGAAAATCAACTGCAAAAACAGGTCCTTTTCAAATTGCAGGTTTTGTGATGTCACAAAAACCCATTTAAATGTATCTCCTTACTCAGGCTACAGCAGTTTAGCCTCGCCTATTAATGCACAGACTTCTGTTGGATTACATTAAGACCTTAAGTACATTAAGTACATTAAGTTACATTAAGTAACTCACCTGGAGCTGTGATTGGTCACCCTGTCTGAAACACTGTGGCTGGTTAGCTCATTTGCATATTGTTGCCTTCTGTGATATCAGTATTACAGAGACCTATACTGTGACATGATTAACTGACAATAAATTGCTGCCCTAATTATGAACACATGTAGTCAGAAAACGTCCTCAAATCCCCACATTTCACTAAAGTTCTCATTAAAGCTCTCCTATAGCTCTCATTTGCAGGTAAACTCTGGCCAAGACCTCCATAGTTCAGAAACAGATTCAAACCCAACTTGTGCCCTTCTGCTGACTATGGCACCATCTCCAATTCATCTAAAACCTTCAGGAGATGATCTGTTCCAGCTTCTGTATTCAAATCACTTGGCAGTTCATAATTACAGAATATTTCCAAATTATTTTTGCCAACATTTACATTTTGGAGAAACCTGAAGAAATAATCAACCCCCTAAAACTCCACCAGTTTAATTCTCTAAAATACCTTTTGCTATTAATTTATCGATTTAAAATGCCCAGAGCAAGATCTTTGGCTACTTTAACAATGAGTCAGTATTAAAATGCATGCAGAGCGATGGTTTACTGTAAACAGACAGAATCGTCACCGGTTATTCAACCACCTGTGACCTTTACATCATCACGAGTTTTGGCGCCCGCCGAATTACATCCTACTGATGTGAAATGAGTAGAAATACACGCCCTCCACTCGCTGTACATTTCAGTACACTATTATTTATTTGCTGAATTGGACATATTGAGGGAAAACCAACATGTGAAACGCGTGAAAGTGAGACGTAAACGGAGCTGGAGAGATCCTGAAATCAGAAATCTGGGTTTCCTGTACGAACTGATCCAGAAACTGTTTAATAAAGGCCGTGCCTGGTTTCCCACAGAGATGAGAGAAGGTTTTAAAGGTTTTCCCAAAGAGACGAGCTGATTTGGGGTGATTTGTGTTGGGCACTCTGTGTGAGTTCAGGGCTTCAGTCCAGATTACGGCTCTTTATCACTCGCTAAACTGAACAGTGCTGGTGCTCACTCTCCACCACTCTTCATCAGTCTAGGAAAAGCTCCTGCTAGAGGAATCACTCTTCAGATCTGTGCACACTGTCCTAATACTTCGGCTCATGAGGGAGAACACTCAGAGCAGTTCAGGGGGAGGTTACAGTCAAGATACCTCAATTTCTGAGGTCCTGGGTGTGTCACTCTAAATCCTCTTCTTCAAGCAGGTCCAGTAATCTGATCTTTGTTCTGCAGTTAGACAGTCGCTTTTATGGGTTTGCGTCACCGCAGACCTTAAGGTTACAGCTTTTTTTGATCTTTTCCTGATTTAACTTCTTTCATTTTCTTCCCTTCAGTCCTGATCTCTACAACTTTAGCTCCTTTTCTATTCTTTCAGTCCTCATCAGCTCTACTTTTGTAACCATGGAGAACTCATTCAGATCTATTTCCTTCTTAAAGGGACCTCCAGTAATTTTCAAAAATTTCCCCATAATTCATTGTAAACAGAGTGGGTTCAGAGTGAGTTTGACGTGAAACAGTTCATTATACAGACTCTGATTTCTTTACAGTGGTGGTGAATGGAACTATGGAATTACTTTTTGTGAGGAGATTTTAGAGGCAGACATCTGGTTCCATTCACCTCCACTGTAAACAGCTCTAACTGAGTTTCATAAGAATGGAGCAATTCACTTTTCACCTTGTAGTGATGGTCATGCCACACAGGACCACAAAATATTTAATTTTAAATATTTAAGAGTTAATATGAACAAAAAGATCTGAATTCATTATTAAACATAAACTTCAGAAAAAACATAATACAGTAATCCCCCAGCTTTATGCGGACTAGGAGTCGCAGATTCAGTCACGTGCAGATTTTTTCATAGAGTTCATAATTTTACGCAGAAATCCCCACAATAACGCGGAAACTGCAAGTGCCCTTTTTTTTGCTTTTTTGTGGCAATGAATATATTTTTTCTGAATGTTTTCACACAAGGGGACCCATTCACCTCGCCGTGGTGTCCCAACACTTTTGTCCCGCGACATTCCGAGTTGCATATCTCGCCGGGGAAAGCACACAGACTCTTCAAACCCCACAGTTTGGTAGATCTCCAGGAGACCTTTCCAACGAGCCCTCATTTGTATTTTTAGCCCGAGTAGATCAAGTTTTTTCCTCCAAAAACTGGGTGTCCCAATACTTTTGTCACGCAACCTTCCGAGTTGCATATCTCGACGGAGGAATTTAAATTAAAAGACGGGTTTACCTTGAAAAGAGGCGAATACAGGTTTACCTTTACATTTCCTTTAAGGGTAATGCACTAAACTGAATTTAAAATTAAATTAAAGTGTTCTGGGAGCATGTTTGGGTGCATATTTAAGGTTTACACTATAAAAATTGGCCTTTTTAGGCATTTTTTAGTATATTAGTCTATAGTTGTGAATGAATGGAAATTTTGTAAACTCTTGAACAAGTCAAGCCATGTACAAAATATGTAGTGTGTATTTAATCTGTCAGATAAAAAACGATTAAAAGAAGTTACGACTTTAAAAGATTACAAATATGAAGTGTAATTTTACGGTTGCGGTTTCTTTATTACGAATACGACTTGACATCCATGACTTTACTGTCAAAAATACACCACAGGCTCACACATGTATGTACTGCGCATGCGTTCAACTTCATCACGCCAAGCTGGAAAATGCTACAGACACGGAATGAAATCAAGTAGTTTATTTACATCATATTGTTGTAATAAAACTTTTTTTACTACGTTGGTTTCTGGAATTTCTATCTTATATCGTTAGTAGTGATGGTAAAATGAAGCTTCCAGAACCAATGTGATTTCCACATTGAATTGAATTACATAGACGCCGCATTCACTGTGTTCCCAGTTGACACAATATGTCAGCGCATGGCCATATTGCGAGTGGCACCATGTAAACTAATACAGACAGACGTGGAAACTGGGTTTTCTGAAAAAAACAATGTTTAAAAAGTATCGTTTACATATAACAGATTTAGGTGAATCGTTTTAAATGCAATTCTTTTTATACATTTATGCACTAATAATGGCAATCAATGTGACAAAAACTTGACCAATGTCTGAAAGTCAAAATAGTAAGACTTCAACTGGAAGTGTGGTCTTTCTTTAACCTTGAAATGATGCACTTCACATTTTATTGTATACATATAGGCTTAATAATTTCTGAAAACATTTCACATTCCTCTCTCTCTCTCTCACACACACACACCAACACTATGGGCCGGTTTCCCAGACAGGGATTAAGACTAGTCCCGGACTATATTTCTCTTTAAATGGAAACTCTCCATTCATAATACTGTTTTTTCCTGATTTAACTTCTTTCATTTTCTTCCCTTCAGTCCTGATCTCTACAACTTTAGCTCCTTTTCTATTCTTTC
>JBBPCY010078951.1:0-26897 GCA_037974405.1 Brachyalestes nurse | reverse complement strand
TTGTGGGTAAAGCAGCATGTAAGATGTCTGAAAATCACTCACGTTCTTCATTACATGTGAATACAGTAGATCGTCACACATAATATAGTCTTACAAGCAAGGCTACCGTTTTCACCAAAAAATACTGTATCTCTATCCAGCGATTCAATCATTTCAATTACTATCTGTAAAAATAAAGAAACGTCGAAAAGGCATGTGATCTTTTAAACTATATGACTTGTTTACCCCGGCAGCTTCATAGAAAGACATTAAAACGACGGAGGAATCGTCTAACTAAAGAGAAGCCGTCTAGCGCTAAAGTAGCGGGTGACGTCATGATTTTGGATCAGCGCGCGACAGAGGGAACAGGGGGAACTGAATTTCCCGTAACACCGGCAGCCACGGGGTGTTTTGGCTTCAGCCTAGGGGCCCCCACCTCCCAGGGGGCCCCCAATTGGTCAAAAGAAAAAAAAATAATATCCATTGGATTAAAATAAACATTTAAATAAGCGGACGCTGATTGGGTGAGGCAAATCCGCCTTCTGTATATAAACGTCAGACGCACGTCAGTCACGCCACAGTTGAACAGCTCAAAAGCGCAAGGCGCAACGTAAAAAAGCCCATCGAGACAAAGTTCTCTTGAATAACATCCCGAAATTAACAGGGTTTTTTTAAACCTGCTGAAATCCCACCTGCAGCTGCAGCCAGTACTAGCACTGGTGAGGGTGAAGGACCATCCCATTCAGACCCCGTCCAATGTGTGGATGAATGTGCCACTAGTTTCACACACACACACTCACACACACTCACATTAAAAACTCTTTGCATGATGGTTTACTTCAAGCATCAACATCAAGCAACATTTTACATCTAGATACCCCCTCTGTTTCTGGGGCCGCAAGCTCTCGCAGTGTTAGCTTCTCTGATCAGGCGGCTGCCTGTGACGTGTCTCTGGGACATTCTAGCCATATCGATGCTAACTTGAATTCGGATCCAGGGTTTTGGGGCGAAATAGATGAACCTACTAGGAAATATTGGATACAAATGGGTCCTGATATGTGCCGTAACAAAGACGCTGATAATGCAGCATCTGAAAGGATCCACAAGCAGCAGAAGAGGTATTTTTTAAAATCTTTATTCATGAGGAAACATGGCAATGATGAACTTGTGCAAAGAGAGTGGCTCCTCTACTCTCCTTCAAAGGGTACAATCTTCTGTTTTGCATGCAAATTATTTGGTAGAAATTGTCCTTTGACGTGTGGGTACAGTGATTGGAAAAATGCATATTTGCGCTTGTCAGAGCATGAAGGATCAAAGTGTCACAGAGACGCGATGATGGTTTACCTTAAACGGTGTGCTAATGTTGGATGCATTGACCATGAGCTGAGACGTCAGTTTGATAGTGAGTGTGCGTACTGGAGAGAGGTTTTGAGAAGAGTGGTTGTGGTGGTCAGACATTTAGCGGAGCGAGGGCTGCCTTTCAGGGGGAATAGTGAAATCTTTGGCAGATTGGACAATGGTAACTTCATGGGAACGCTGGAAGTAATTAGCGAATTCGACCCCTTTCTGAAAATGCATATCGAGAAGTATGGCAATGCTGGCAAGGGAACACCCTCTTACCTTTCGTCAACAACGTGTCTGGAGTTTATTGAACTGATGGGAGAGAGGGTTCTTGCAGAAATTATCAGCCAGATAAAAGGGGCGAAGTATTTCTCTATTAGTGTTGATTCTACTCCAGATGTTGCGCACACAGATCAGCTGACATTCATTATACGCTATGTGTCTACAGATGGGCGTGTTGCAGAGCGTTTTCTGACATTTCTGCCAATCCAGTCTCACTCGGGAGAATCACTTTTCCAGGCTGTTCTTGGCGTGTTGACTGACATGCAGCTTGACATCAATAACTGTAGAGGCCAGTGTTACGACAATGCTGCAAATATGTCTGGTACTTACAGTGGCCTACAAGCACGAATCAGACAGATTAACCCTCTGGCTGAATGGGTACCTTGTGCCGCACACACTTTGAATTTAGTTGGGATCAACAGTGTCAACAGCTGCTTTGAGACGGATGCTTTTTTCACTTTAGTACAGACACTTTTTAACTTTGCGTCCAAATCTACATCTCGTTGGCAGACAATAACAGCTGGTCTGACACCCAATGAAAACGCTAGGATCGAGACTCTTAAAAGTCTCTCCGATACCAGATGGTCAGCTCACGCATCAGCAACCAAAGCACTTTACCAAAACTATGGCAACATTCAGGAGTCGCTGTTAGAATTGAGTAAAGACCCCAGTCAAAATGTAACAACACAGCGCAAAGCTGCAACATACAATTCGAAGATGGATGAATTAGAGAATGCGTTCCTGTGTAATCTATGGAACAACATACTGCAACGTTTCCACAAAACTAGTGTTGCTCTGCAGGCAGTGGAACTGGATTTATGCAATGCTGTTCAGTTGGTCAGCTCATTGAGAGGTTATGTGGCCAGCTTACGTGGTGATTTTGATCAATTTGAGAGTGATGCAAAAAACATGTCTCCAACTGTCTCTCAAAATTACAAAGCAGACACACATAGACAGAGAAAAAGAAAAAGACAACATGATGAATCGGCTGAGCCAGAGCATGAGCAATCGGGTCGAGAAGCGTTTAGAACAAGAGTGTTTATTGCGACAATTGACCGTCTCATTGCAGAACTAGATCGAAGATATGATTCATATAACAATTAACCAAACATTCGGATTTTTGAATAACATAGTGTCCATGCCCCTGCCAGATCTCCGTAGGGATGCATGTGAGCTCCAGAAACAATATTCTGGCGATGTTGTGGAAGAGCATGTCCAGTTTAGATGCAGCACCAGGGCACCTCTGCTAGAGCTCTTCTGGAAGTTTTGAGAACGAGGAACTTGCTGCCAGTGTTTCCAAATGTTGACATTACCCTATGACTGTTTCTGACCTTGCCTGTCCGGGGACGGGGGCCTACAGCAACCTGTAGCCTAAGGGCCCCTGGCCATGTTAATCCGGCCCTGGTGGCAAGACATGGCATCAAATGCAAAATGTTCCTCTGAATGACCAAAAAGAAAACATGCTCCAAGGACTGTCTCACGTGAAATGTCCAGAGAATGTTCTAGGACTTATAATTCACTGTTGAACTAAAATACGTGTTTCGTTGTCCTTGCAAGCAACAGAAGACTGATACAGAATTTTACTGTTTTGATTAAATTGTGTTAAATTTTGTTTTAAATTTTGATTAAATAGTGTTCTTGGGAAAATATCACTTTTTTTCTAAATTATGTTCTATTTTCACTCAAAAATCATCTTGTTGTCCTCTACAGTGGACATGCTGGGAAATTAAAAAAAAAATATTCAAAGAAATGTAAATTTTAGGCCCAAATAGATAGAAAATCACAAAAGAAAAGAAATTGTAAGACATTTTTTTTCTCTGGTCTCAGGAGGATATATGAAATCATAAAGTGCAAAACTTCTATTTGAGTCTTAGCTAAATGTTGTGGGAACACTTTCAAAATCAAGACAAAGCAAACAAACACAACCTCAGATAAGTCAGGATGGAGCCTGGACATTTTCAGTGGGAGGACTGGAGACAAACAATGATGGGAGAAGGACAGGGACACAAGGACAGAGTAAGAGACAGTGTCTGAAATGAGAGCTGAACCAGGAACTGGGACAGTCTAAGATCAGATACCGATTTCAAAATAGTGATATGAACTGTCCTTACGACGAAATTTATATCAGTTTGGGGTTTACCTCGACAGAACCAACTAATTATCCTCAACCCCAGTGTGTAATTTGCAGAGAGGTACTAGCTAACGACAGCCTGCGGCCGGCTAAGCTACGCAGGCACTTGACAACTAAGCACCGCGAGTTAACGTTAGTTGAAAAACCTCCGGAGTTCTTCAAAAGAAAACTTCAAATGCTACAAGGAGAAAAAAGAATGATTCTGGATTTTAGCGCAACGAATTCCAAGGCCACTGAAGCATCTTATCGGGGGGCATTGCGCATTGCCAAAGCAGGGAAGCCACACAGCATAGGAGAGACATTTGCTTTGTCATCATTTGCTTTGCCAAATGATGAATAACCAGTGATTGCGTGGAGGTGTCACTGTTTTCAGAGGGGAGGCCCACATTGATGAAGTTTGGGAACCCATGGTCTTGTGGAAACCATGTCCTGATGGGTTGGAGCTGTTCTGGCAGCACGAGGGGAACCTGTACAATAATATTGTGACTGGTTGGTGTGTAAATCACTGCATAAACAATGTTTTTTTAATAAAAAAATTTTATTAGAAGTAAACTTACATTTTTCATGTAAGATATCACAAACTGAAAGCACATGAGCACAGTGCAGGCAGAAAGGTTTTTGCTAGCTATACCAGCTTGGCTAGCAGTAACACAAGGCCTCATTTTGAGGTTACAGAATAAAACACACTGCTGTGATGATCATATTTCAGTCACTGTTGACTTACCTCCCCACATACACAAGTATGTGGAGACAAATTACCTTTGTGCCAAGAGAGCAAAGCCCAAAGTTATTCTCAGGTTTGGAGCCTGTACTTGACCCCTTACTCAAACTTTTTAAGCTTAAATGCCTTACTTGTTCCTCAGCCTGAACCTCAAGTCAGTCAAATTAAATTTACTCTCCATGGAGTCCGACCTCCTCGCAGTCACATTCACTTACAGGAAGCAGGTCATGCTAACATTGCTAACTTTGAATGAAGGCTAGTACTGAGCGGTTAGCATTATGCAAACTTCTTTCCCAATGATTGACACTCATTTTATTCTTTTCCATAGAAGCGATTATGGAGTGATAATCACCCCAGCAAATACATTCAGCGAGTTGCTATACAGCACATGGCAGTATCACATTAATAAGCTCATTTAAGAACTTGTAATCAGTCACAGGATAAGATTGGACACCCTTGAACTAGACGCGAGTTTCCTTTTTTACAATTCAGTAATGTATAAAACCACTGCGCAGTAGTGCAGTGTAATGCTAAATCGCTGCATGAGGCCTGAGCCTTGTTCAACCAAACCTTGACCATTAAAAACCCATTGTTATACATAAATTGACAGTCAAGACTAGCCAGCACAAGTCCTGGGTTCTTTACTAATACATGTCTTAACAAAACTGTCTTAACAAAAAGCCTTGCACAATTTTTTTTCACACCATATGAAAGGCTGCATTGGTGCATTTAGGTATCATTTCACCTCAGGAGCTAAAGCTCGATGGAATAAGCTCAAGTGATTTAGGTCATGAAGGTGTTGTGTAGTCTTATAAACAGTTCTCCCATGAAGCTACCCTTTCAAAGACACAGACAGTATGGTGCATGGCTTTCCTAGTTTTTACTTTTCACAGCAAATGACTGTTTCTGTATTTCTGTATTAGCGCGACCAGCTCTGTTGTGTCCAGTGTGTGTGGATACAAGCTCATAACTTGGTCCACTATGCTCTGAGGAAAGATTGTACTGAGCTGAGACCTCACATCCTTCCTCCTGTCTGCTTTACTGGAGTCCTTGACCTGCCCCTGCCCCCAGCTGACCTCTGCAGACCTGGGGTAGGGTTGCCTGGCCGTTGAATGAGGGTAGGGTAAGGGTTCATTAAAAAATTTCATCTGCGCGTCGTTGTAAGAGCTGTGTCGGTAGTCCTGCAGTGGGTAAGGCGTGTGGCCGTAGTTGATGCCCAGATCCGAGTGGGCATGCTGGCAACTGGAAAGAGTGCGCCGGCCAGGGCAATAGGCGTGAGAGTATATGTCAGGACTCTGTGCTCGCTTTTGCTCCCTACAGGAGCTGCTGGATAGGATGTAATCACTGTCACTCCCTGCAATACACCCGCTGCTGTAGGCCAGAGAAGTTGGGAGGGCGGAGTCACTGAGGTAAAGACGGGACGTGGAGTTCTCCATTGAACCATACGCTTGGTCACTCTTGGCACTTTTGGACAAGACCGGAAACAGCCTCTGCAGGTACAGGGGACTTGCTGTTTCTCGGGGCTCGTTGTAGAGGTCGAGTCCAGATATTGCTTGGGACAATTCATCCTGGTATGCTGAAGGCAACGCCGCCTTGCACTGTGTTTGCCTGGACGGCCCGTTGGTGGTGTTGGCAGTGCTGGGGATGGTGTGTGGAAAGTACTGGTGTGTGAGGGGTGGGAAGTCCTCTGTTTTGCAGCCTGGCTGACTCTTCGCTCTCAGCTCATCAGCCACGGATAGCTGTGGTTGGCTGGAGCGCTCGGGGTGGTAGTATTTGCATTTTACGCCATAAGTGCACTTTTTTCCTGTAAACAAGAAAAGAGAGGGCGATTTAATATATTCACAGAAACGATAGCTGGGTGTGTTTGCAGGTGCAGACGTGCATTCAGAGACTGATAGATGCACATTTGTTAAAGAAATGAACACACTTAAAGCAGTGCCTAACCCATAACACAGCACTGTGCATTTTTAAGGCTGTTGGACATCTGCAATAGCCTTTCTTTTGAGTCCTAATTGTTGAACATGTTTAAATGCTCCCTTGGTGTTTCACATTCGACTTCATGAAATGATAGTGCAGATGAAACCTTTTTAAAGGTCCATCACATTAAAACGACATGGATTCTTTGGGGACGACTTTGAATACATTAGAATGATGAGAGGGGTTTTACTAGCGTTAGGACATTCTGGCTTTATGAATGTAAGTGACTTACCGTAAGGGCAGTGCAGTTGCTTGTTCTCTGGTACTGTGGGCTTCTTCCTGAGGAAGTTTTCAATCGTTGGACCATTTCTGCCAAGTGGGTCGTCAGGCGGCATGAACCTTAATTTGAGAGAAAACGTTTTAGATCACCAGGAACTGGCAGCAGCTTTAGTATAATTCTGTCAACTGAACTGTTGTTAGAATTATTCTGTCAGCCAATCAAAATGCATTGTTTTCCTCATTGTGGCAGTGTTTACAGCCTATATGTTCTTGTAATGCAGGATTTGTTCCTCGAAGAGTAGTACACCCTGTTAGCCTAAGGGTGAACAACTCATCTCAACTTCTGTTCTCACTGAACAGTTCCTTGGAAGTCCCATCCTCCCACCTCTGACTCGCATGCAAGTGCATATTTGTGGTTGTTTCACTTACATGTCATTGGCAAACGTGTACATCAGCAGCCTGTCCTCGATGAACTTCTTCCATTGTGGCTTCTCCACCTGCAGGTCGCGGTAGTTGTCGTTGGACACGACGATGCCGTCCGAGTCGTAAGCCAGCTTGACTATATAGCGGTCATCGTAGCACACGACCCTTTTGCCATTTACACAGCGCGAAGGTGTGTACACCAGAATGTTCCTTTGCTCCAGCTCGCTGAGGATGTGCTGGTCTGAAGGTCCAAAAACAGAAGGTACACCCACTTAATGTACACACTGTAATGAAATGGCCAATTATAGACCTAGAAATTGTGCCCCTTATTACCTACTAAAGAACCACCTTAAATATGGTTTAACATAAGCCTCCTCTCTGTGTGTGATCTAATAGCTCCTAACTCCGTCTATGGTGGACTCTTAATCTATTAGTAGCTGTTAATGTTAGTCTAAGTTTATTAGTGAGAGGGACTTATTTTCTTGGGGACTATAAAGCACAGATGTATGTCACTCTGGATAAGAATGCGTGTCAAATTCTGTAGTAATGTAAATGTTGAGACATACTATTGACATAACCATGTCATGAAAGATGTCATATGATGGGTTGTCATTACATCTTGTTTCCATTAAATTAACAGTGTCTCATTAACATTACCAGTACTTGCCATGGTAATATGTAATGACATTAACTTAACATGACAAACTTGCCATTTCTGTAAAGACAGTGGTAATGATAACATTACACGTTTAAAATCAATGTCCTCCATCTTACCTGTAATCGGAGCCTCAGGGCGCGACTGCTCTTTCCTCCACAGAGGCACAAACACAGTGATGTCACGAATCCCCCTGTCCCAAAACCACTGCACCGCCAGCTGGATCCCCCGACACGAAAACACCTGCTTATTGCCATGGCTGGAAAAGAGACATTTGCTTTTTAACAGAGGAGAATAAATGCATGAAAGAAGCAAGTAGAAGGTTTGACTGTTTTCGTGAGTTGCACGCTGTTTGCTATGGGACATTTTCCACAGTCATAAACCAACTCTCTGCTGTATCTTTTGACATGAATCAGTGCTAGTCACCAGTGAACTAGGTCATGACCACCTGGGAAAATACGGAGAAGTGTCTGTTGTATTTATGCATGGAAGGCAGGACCCAAAGACCTAACCATTCACCAATTTTGCGGGAGTTTAAAGATGAGAAATATTGGTTAAATATTGATTTTTGAAGTGACATTGCCTTACAAACTTTTTGTTTCAGATTTTTCTTTTAATGTTGATTTAAGGAATGTAGCTCGATGAACTTTTAGAATATAGACAATAAAATGTACACAGAGGAGAAAAAAAAACCTAGAATTTGGAAAATAAGCACAAATCATTGCAATTGCTCAGAATTGGTCCTAATGTTCCAAAACTGATGCAGGTGAATCATCACCTTCGGGACAATGAATGATGCACATATTGTATTAGTATGCCCTTAATAATTAAGAAACAAGCTGATGGATATTAATTGTGGTTTTGTTTTAAATTGTATAGTGCATGAAAAAGTCATCCTGTAAGCGTTGGTGTGTTAGGGACTGGCCCTTCTCAAACCTGAGGAAGACGTTCTCATTGATCTCTGACAGACAGGAAGAGTAAGAAATAGCGCATGACGACAATGCTAGGCCACAAGCACAAAATGACACGATGCTTTCAGCATGTTTAACTGAGACTGTGCAACTCAGTGGAGATATCTTTGCCCTGAAAACTATGGTAGAGTGAATGATGCTCAGGCTAAAAGCAGCGGCCCTAGTATTGAACCAGGAGGATCCTCAGCCATTTTTGCCAGATCGTGTTACATTGCAGTTTTGTCAACAATATATAGATATATTTAGACATGCTGAGCCATGAAACAGAGATACACAAATGTATTTCTTCATGCAGAGCTGTCCAAAGATATTTGTTAATGCTATAAATGCAATGCATATTAAAATAACCAATTCCAGGATGGTTCATCCACTATTTTTATAAGCTTGACCCCCTAGAACTGCATTCATTTATTAATGATATGATATTATTCCATAACTAGTATGCATTCAGTAGCTATTGTGACCCTAAAATATTAGTTATAAAATAAGAAATTGAAGTATGGGTCAAAGTATAAGAGTCTAGAGTCACCTGAAATGATGCTAGACTCTTAATTCAAAGTGTTGTTGATCAGACCCCAAACAAACAAGCATTTTCACTGTCCATCTACTTACAAACTGCACCTTATGTACATGTCTGTGCTTGCTCTTGCATTTGCCTGATCACTACTGTAACCTAACTCTGGGCCTTCCCCTCCTAACCAGTGTCAGGAAACTGGAGGGTGCTTTGCATACAGCATGCACCCAAAATTAAAAAAAAAGAAAAGAAAAATACTGCAGGGTTGAAAGCGTCAAGCTCGATAAATAACCTGATCATTGTTAAGGAAGTCGCTCTATGTATGCCGTTGTCCAGGAAGCGCTTTGCAAACAGCCTGAACCGCCACCACTGAGATTTTTTGCTATTGTGGTTGAAAAACGTCCTGCTTTGGAAACAAAAACACCCCATGCATGTTGCACAACTGCCTGCATGGGTGGGCGTCGGTGCACCGATAACTCATCTGTGCAAATCTAACAGCTTGTGTAACAAAGGTTGTCCGAAGACTGACGTTTCATTCGCAAACGGAGTGCGAGCGGAGGCCAAATTTAGGCCCGTGTGTGTGAAACTATGACGGCCTTTGAGAAGCTTTGCATCTCACCTGATTGTGCGTCACCCTCTAGGTATGACTCCAAGGTTCAGTGCACAAAAGGAGAAGTTTTTTTTTTTATGCTAGCACTTCTCTATTTGGTTTCAGAGGAATTGATACCAAGCTGAGGAGAGCTTCATAATGTTTGGCCTGGGTCCGGTTTTCACCAGTTGTTTATAGCCCCTGTTCCCTTTATCTCTCATGGAATTAACTTTTCTTTTGTGAAAGTAATCTAAAGGGCAGGGGTGTTCAAACTTTTATCAAAGGGAACTCAGAATGACCAGCTCTAGCTTTTTATGGTAGGGAAAAAGAAAGAAGAACGTGAAGATCGGGCCTTCTATATTGGATTCTAAGAAAGAAGCTGCTGGCCAATTAAAATGCTATTATAGCCGCACTTTGGAGACCCCATACATCCTCACTGGGCACTTTTGGTCTAGCGTTGGGAATTAGTGGTTAGGCCTTATAGTCCCTCTAAGAAAATCTGGTTTATCTGACTTTTGATTGGGTCATTATAAAGCCGGGAACCATTACAGTTCATATACATTACATATACATAACATTACATTCAATTGTCAGTCACTTTTATTCAAAGTGACTTGTCAGGTGGACAAATCCTGACAATTTACTGATCCTTTTACTGATCCAGAACATGTTAGTGGACTCACCTTATAGCCACATTGCTTCCATCGATGACTATGGGCCTGAATGGACTGGAGGTCTGCGTGTCGGAGGGCGCGTGCCATTGGCCTTGCGTGTCAACCTGAGGCTGAGGGGAGCTGCAGCCTCGGGGGATAAGTTTAGGACTGCTGCTGGGACAAGAGAGTACACACAAGTTCCATTTTACCATGCAGGAAAGTACAATTTGAATGCATTTTTACCATGTTATTTTTTTTATTTTACATGATACCTCATATCTCTTGATATTATGGGAGGAGGACAAAATGTATATTGATATTTAAAGCAAGATTGAACATTTTTTAATGTCATTTTGCAATGTTCCTATTGATCCATTCTTCATGACCTGATCATACGATGAGGCAAGGCAACTAATTGACTTCTAATCCCTGAACAGGGCTACCAGCCACCCCGAAGTGAGGCACCTTCTGGCTTTTGCTCACAGGAGACTTGCACACCCTCTGTAGTCATGTCTCTGGAAGTTGTCATGACCTCCTCAGGGAAGTTCAGTGTTATGAGGTGAAGTGGAACAGTGGTTTAGGTTTATAGGAAACACATTTGCAATACAGTAAATTCCTGTGTATAGCAACAAACCACTTCTTCACATTCAGCTGGATGAGTGACGCTCATGAGCTATACCGCCTTGGGCAATCATGAACTGGATTGGCTTAACCTCTTTTTTCAAATAAGCACATTTGGGTGGATGTCAGGATTTCCTCACTCACTCTGGTCACGTTTTTTTCTCCACTGATTGAGCAATAGCTCTTTAAAAGCATTGTTGTTTCTTTTTTTTTTTTGCTTTACAGGGCCCATATGCTGTATTTTTCATGCATTCTAATTTCCCATTATGACATTTGAGCCATTGTATTTGCAAATAACAGTAATTTATATTTACATAACCATTTTCCAACCTCCTGTTATTCCTTAGAGTGAAACAGGTTGTTGCTGTTGCTTTAAGAATGATATATATGTAAATGAACTCCATCCTGCTTGGCCGCTCTGTATTTTGCCTCATATACAGCTAAATATATGAGGCAAAATACAGAAAGTAGGAGGATGTATGCTAATGTGTCGGTTTTTGTGACATCTCAGAAACCGGCCATATTTGCAGCTCTGTAATATGCTATGGTAAAGAGTATGTTATGAACTTTTAAGAGTGTCTGTATACCATATCAGAAAAGTTACATTTAGATTTCTATGATACTGACCTTCCAAAAAATGTAACATGGAGTGAATATGTACTTCATTCGTGTATTCCCAGTACTTGGGTGGGTTCATTTCCTTCTATTCTTACAGGTAAGCTCCTGAGCCACCTTCCTGTTACTCACACATTTCACATTCCAGCTTTAACTTTTAGGATCCCAAACAAAAGAATACAGCCTAATACACTTCACTTCACTTCCCATGTTGATCTAGATGCTGGATGTGCTAATTCCACTGCAGTCCTACAGGAATCTCAGCACGTGAGGAGCCCTAACAACTGGCCACATACCTCTGCTTGCTTGTCGGTCTCTCTGCACCAGGCTGTGTGATTGTGGGGGTCCGGCAGGTCTTGATGAGCTCCTCCAGGATGTCATTGGTCTGGGCGTCGTGCTGAAGGCTCTGCAGGACCCTCAGGATGTCTGAGTGGGAGTAGCCCAGCTTGAGGAAGCGATTCACCTTGCTTTGTTGGCGGTCCATTATACCACACCGCAAAGACGTGTGAGTGTGTATGTCCACCAGAGCGGCCTTTAACCTTAGGGCGATCCCTGGGTGGCTTCTCTTGTCATATGCGAGCTCGGTTTCACCCCAATGAATATGAAACTAATACAAGTGACTAAATGTCCTTTGATGAACTGTAAATAGAGTCACAACTGCTCTGTAGACTAATCCAACAGTCCGGTGTGGAGGCTGGTTGCCTAGCAGGCCCTTGACAGTGCTTCAGATGTAAGCCTCTCTTCTTGTGGCTCCTCTTTTGCACTTGTTCTCCGTGGTCTCGTAGGTTCAAGTGTCTCGTCTCGTCTGTTAGATCCACGCAGAGGCTTCCTCTCTTTTGTCTTGTTGTCTCGATGGGGAATCCTCTGCCTCCTCCCACTCCTCAGTCTATTGGTTTCCACGGTAGTGCCCACTGCCTGTGGAAGGGTTGAGTGTGCGTTTGAGGAGGCGGGTTCTCTCTGGGTATACACAGAAAGGTCGGCGTAGAGTTAGGGGCTTTTACACTCAACAAACTCTCACATCTTCATCCACTGCACCCGTTCTTACACAACCCTTGCCTTTGCACATCTGCATCAGCACGACGTCACAAAGCAACCACAGAAGCTGAGGCCATGGAGCTCTGCTCTAGCCGAGCTGCAGCTATTGACACAGTTAGTGCATGTGTGTTGCAGACGGGTTGCTTGCGTCAATGTTAGGGGAAATTCGGATGTAAAATAGTCATTTAGCCCAACCCAAGCTTGTTCAGGTATTAGATAGATAGATATAAAGATAGATATGCCTTTATTGTCATTGTACTGAAGCAGGATCCTACTCATACAGCAAAATTGTAGGGGCTACTTAACGGTGCAAGCAAGTACAGACAGTTTTTAATTTAAAGATTAGTTATTTAGGGTGGTTTTTAGATGGTGAGTGATTAGGATTTATAGACCTAATCTCTTAACCTGCACAGACCTAATCTCTTAATTTCTTATGATTCAGCTAATAATCCATTTATTTGCTGTTTAGCAATTTGGGCCAGTTTTGGATCACTTTTAGGCCAGCTTTGTATAATAATGACTGGTTAGGGCTAATGGGCCACGGGATAATTAGGCTGTATGTTTTAGTTGTGTTGATCCCCTAAACTGCAGTCTTATTATTAGGTTAATTATCTACATGTATGCTTTATTTGGCCATTACGGCCAGTTTTTGGGTTGGTTTTAGACTGACTTTGGTTAATGGTGAGTGTTTCAGGCTAACGGTCAGTGTTTCAGGTTAACTGTGTTAACCTGGAGGCTTTTTATTTAGTTAATAAACTGCATGTTTACCATGTTTGGCAATTTGGCCCAGTTCTGCTTCGCTTTTAGGCCACCTTTGAGTTATAATGAGCGGGCCGTGGGATCCTTTGAGTATTCGGTTTATATATATTATCCTAATAAGTTCACACTTATTCTTATTAAGGCATCTCATTCAGTAACTTCTGTACAACCAATAATTACTTATGAAAGTGTGAAACTGAAATATGCAGGACGCTTAGAGTTGTTTTAAACAAGTGTCAGGCTCTGCAAGACAGTAACCACTGAAGTATTATTATAGCAGCATGAGTAAGTGTGTGCGCAAAATAGGTTTATTGGAAAGCCCCTGGCTTTCTCCCCATCTTACATAGTGAAAGCTTTTATGAGGGTAATATGAAAAGCAGAAATACCTAGTTCACCTTTCCACCTCCACACACACACACACACACACAACCACCTGTACACACATCTCTAAATGAAGAGGAGAACCTCCAAGCTGATTTCCAAAGTAAAAATAAAAATCATTTAAACTGCTGCATCACTGGTTTAATTGGTCAAAAATAGTGCATTAGCAACTTCTTTTTTAGCAAACGCTCATGGATTTCTGCTAGAATCCCAACACTGGATTTTGTCCATGCAGAAGTCGAGGCCTGGCAAGTGTTTAACTCTCTCTTTTCCTGGTGTCTATATTTAGCTCAGGTGCTGAAAAGAATGTTACGGATGCCAAAAACAAGAACATGCTTCTTCTCGGATGTCTTTCACCCTAAGACACCCACGTCCCTCTTCAGTTTTCATTATCTGTCATACCTCCACGAAATGTTTTTCACACACCAGCTTTCAGAACGCTTTGTTTCCTCACTGGTGTCTGTTATGCTTAACTTGTTTCCATACCTGCAGCCTCTTAAACACCAACTCTATAACTTCCACCATCATTGTCTTTAGACTACTCAGCTCACTACATTAGTAGGTCGAGTTGTATGTCTGTACATACGAGTATGGAAAAGTTTGGACACCCCACTAACAGTAAGACCACCTGATGAATGAAGACTAGGCTCTGACTCACAGAGACAGGGACTCCACAAGACCCCTGCTGTGCTGTGATATTTGCCCAAGGAGGTCATGTGAGTTGTAAGGTGGGGTCTCCTTGGATAAAGTGGTATATGATTCATCAGACCAGACCACCTTCTTCCATTGCTCCATGGTCCAGCTCTTATGCTCACATGCCCATATAAGCACTTTCTGTGGCAAGCTGTGATACACTGTGTTCTCTGACCCCTTTCTGTCAGAGATAACTTTTTCAGTGCTGCAGTAGCTCGTCTATAGGATCTGAGCAGATGACCTAGTCTTTGCTCCCGCCAAACATTAATGTGCCTTGGGAGCCCATAACCCTGCCGCCAGTTCACTGGTTATTCTCTCTTAGAGCACTTTTGAGGGGTACTGACCCCTACAAACCTGCAGTTTTGGTTGTGTTTTGACCCAGTTGTGTCTTTATTTGCTGCCTAATATATCCAATCCTTAGACAGGTTCCATTATAACAGGAATCAATGTCATTCAGTTCGCCTGTCAGTAGTTTTAACTCTGGCTGATCAATGATATATGACTGATGTGTGTGTGTGTATATATTTACATATTGCATATCTAGCATATAAGTATGTGTCTGCTTTTATACCCATGCATGATGTCTCTTGAGTTCATACACCACGGTAGATTTTTCTGTGCGTCAGCCCCTCATCTGATTAAACCACATCCCGTACCACAGTTTCTCTCACTCACCACTACATTATACTGTTTAAAAGTTGATGAAGGGATTACAAAGTCAATGGCCCTCCTGCTGTTTTCATTGCATAGTCACAACTTATACTTATATATATTTGTATACATTTATACCACTTGCACAAACATATGAACAGCTGTTCAGTGTGTAACAACACACTTCACACAGACCCCTCACTGTGGCCCCCTTAAATAAATCATAAAGAGGATGATCATTATTCACATCCTTATCACTGCCGGGAGGGTGGGTGGTGGTGGTGGTGGTGGTTGAATTGCTCTGTCTTTAGGACTGTTACATACAAACACCCCCAAAAAACCTCTCTGCACCCTCCGGAGACTCCACACACTGAGCTAGCTTTGGTAAGCTTTCAAATCATAGACATAAAATACAGTCATCTTATCCAACGCGCCATTTATCGTTATGTGTCAAAAGCAACCGGTGACTCTGAGCTTTAAATCCAACAGTACAGCTGCATGTGCTACATCACTATCGAGCTGTAACACTCCTGCTGAGGCATTTCACAAACATCAATAAGCTTGTACTTACAGTTTGAGTGTTCGTCTGCAAGTTGAGATCACACGGGTGTGTGTAGCTGCACGAGTGTGTGCTCTCCTCTGAATGTGTCTCAGAATGAGGTGTTATCAAGTCTATGAGGAAGTTGTTAAATGTGTGCTCACACCATACCAGCAAGGAAGCTGAAGACTGAAAATTCTCTTTCACACACACACACACACACACAGACACACCTTCCTTATACACAAGGCCGGTATCACATGGTTCTTTCCCTTCTTGTTGCTCTTCCTGGAGTGGAACACACACACACACACAAATGAATACATGCTCAAGAAATTGACTTAAAGCACAGCCTGAACTGGACAGAGGGGTGTACACTGAAAGTAAATGTGAAAATATGAAAAAAGGTTATATATCCTATATTTGTGTATGTTTTCTAAGCACATCTATTTTTATATTCATGCGATCTACCAGCCCCTTAGGACCTCTAGCTGTTGTCCTACCTTTGACTGTGTCCTGTAAAAGCACTCTGTGTGTGTGTGCTTGTGTGTGTCTGTGTGTATTTAAATATACATTTATATAAAATCCAAATCTCGAATGTCTTTGTAATGACAAGAATACTGGAAAATCTGACAAGAACATTTTACACACAGATATTTAGCAGAAAGGGCTGAGCTTTTTACTTATAGACAATAAGCATATTGTCATAACTCCTATAAGGGTTTTACACACATGAAAGGGTTCTGTCTAGAACAGCCGTTTTGGAACATGCATTCTTGAGGGTAAGGGTTTGTTTCTTTGTATTAGTGTCCTTTCAAGGAAATCATGTGCTGAACAAAACGTACACGCACCAAGTTAAGCAAGGAATGAAGTCCTTATAACCCTGAATAAACATTCCACCATTGGAAATTGCTGCAAAGAAGGTGACTAACATACCAACCCTGACTGTGTGTGTGTCTGTGTATGTGTCAGGTTGACCAAGTGTGTGAAAGTTTACCAGAGTGTTTTGCATGTGGTTGAGTGTGTGTGTGTTTGTGTGTTTGTGCCAGCCAGTATTTGGTCATGTGAAAGTATCCTCTTCTCTCTCTGAAAGACGTTATAAAGAGTCGACACCGCAAAAAGGCCGAAATGACATCTCCGAACTTCTGCCTAAAACCAAACGTGCCGTAGCCACGCGCGCGTTACCGAGTGTATGACACATTCCACCACATGATCTGGAGATTATATTATCTTAAAGGTGAAACTCGTCTAGTTTGGTGAAACTAGGCCTGTTCTCGTCTGGTGATGAAGCAAGAACCCAATCCTCTCCACAGGGTTTGTGGGCATCCTGGGCAATATTTTAAGCAAGATCTAAAAAAAAATTTTATTTAGTATTTCAATTTGACAAATGCTCCTGTTGAAGGGGAAAAAAATCCTACCTTGTACTTTCACTTTAGTTTGGGGTTCTACGTCTCGGCTGAAGTCCAAGAGGGACAAAGTGGGAGGGACCAAACGAATGATTTTGAAAAAATTATATTGGTTCCGGCGCACATTACTTAATTACATATAAATGCTTATGTTGTAAACATGGTCACAGTTTACAGCTGTGGTAAATGGAACTGGATATCTGAAGGGCTGAATGTTTCTAAAGGCTTCCTCACATTTACCAGACGCTTTTATCCAAAGCGACTTCCATTCCCTGACTGCAGGGGACAGTCTCCCTGGAGAAACTTGGGGTTAAGGGACACAGTGGTGGCTGAAGGTAGGATTCGAACACATGACCTCTTGGTCCAGAGGCAAGTATCCTCACTAGGCTACCCCCACCCCACTCAGACCACTTCCCCGCAACTACTGTGAGGAAATGGTGAAGAAAATGCACCATTTTACATCAAACCGCTCTGAATAACTCAACGAGGAAGTGTCAAAAAATGAAAGGAATTCTCTTTAACAGCTCCATGCAGGCGATAAGCAGCCCAGACGCCATCCAGACATGGGCACTGATCTAGACCTCACCCATATTATCCAACTTTTACAATCAAAATTTCGAAACTTGCTTTTGATGTCTTTTGGTCTCATCCTGCTTCATATTCCTCTGTGCCAAAAATGTTATGGATGGCTTGTAAACTGGTGATGTAAAGGTCAGTTTTTTGGTAACACTGGAGAAGATGTGACATTCTGTGTCTAGTCCAGATTTGTTTGGACTTCAATAAGCTGTTAAACTATGTAAATGTACTCACCCGCCTTGTACTTGCACTGACTGGCCAGTTTATTGGAAACGCCTGCCTTGTATTTGCACTGACTATCCACTTTATTAGAAACCCCTACCTGCTATATTGGTGTACAATTTAAAAATACGTAAACCATCTGTTACACAATTACCAGTCCCCCTCCCCCCCAGCCATCAGCACTCAGTTGCCAACTTCAGGGACACTGTTAACCAGGTAGTTTTGGGTGATGGACCATTCTTAGCAGTCACACTAAAATAGCAGTGGCATTATAATACATGTGGCTAAAGCTATTTTAAGCTCTATGTCATGAAAATTACAGCCAGAGGGCTCTCATGCTTGCCCTGAGCCACGCTTGTGCCAACTGTTCTGACGTCAGCTGAGTTCAGGATGAACTAAAAAAGGAAGAACGAAATGAATGGAGGATCAGGGAAGTCATTAAGGGACTTTTTTTACACATGACACAGCAGCCACAGGTGAATGCATTAATACATAACTGCGTGGCCACGGGCCTTTGTGAGCGGTGTGCTGTGTTAATATTGCTGGCGAGCGTTCAGTTGTGATATTAATAGCAGTTGGGTTTTCCCCTTGGCTGGTGGAAAATGGCCTTTTTGACTAGTGTGATCCAGTTCTGTATTATGCTATCTCATCATGATTTGACTGGACTGAAATCAGGAGTCTCCAGCCCTCCGAGTTTTTATTGGGTCAATCTAGAGAAGGTTTCACCATCACATGTATGTTCAATGTAATTAATGTAAATATAGCAATAAAATCTAATTGATATGATGTAGTAATGACTGTGATATAACAATATAATAGTACAGTGTGTGGACATACAAGGTGGGTGTTTCTATTAAAGTGGCCAGTCAAAAATGATTTAAACAATGCAGTTCATTCACGCTTTGTGCCAAAAGCACATAAAAAACTTTTGTTAACATAAATGTGATGTGGTATTTTCTTTCAGAAAAACTTATGGCAGTGTTCACAGGGCTACATACCTCACACATGAATGATTTTAACAAGCATCAGTTGTTGTAAGAGGTGTTGGAATGACAGCAAAATGGACTAAAGCATCCATTATGGCAACTGACACTTGAAATAAGCTTTTAATAATTGCTTATGTCATTTGTCGTAATGCTTTATGTAGGTTTATGTCAGTTGAAATGAGAGGTTCATGTGGTGTCATGAATCCTCCTAATACTGGCATTCAGTCCTTTACTGTTCCTTTGGGGCAAAATCATGTTGGGTTGTTTTTTTGTAGTGGGACTTTGTTTCACTTTGAGTTTTTGGTGCATTTATACCAGCGCAACACTCTGCCAGCATCACAGCTATGGTGGGAACGTTCTGCTCAAGTAGTCAGCAATGGTCCCATTCTTCTCTTTTAGATCCTGTAGAGGGGGAATGGATGAACTGTGCAGCAACAGATAGCTGTGTACACATACATAGTGAGATGAAACAGAGTGCAAGTTAGACAGTAGACACAATCAATGAATAGACAGCAGATAGGCCACAGTCAAGAGTGGTGTTTCTGATTAAAAAAAAAAGACCAAGGCATTTCCAATAAACTGACATGTTGGAAAATGAGCAGAATAGGTACTGTAGCATTAAGGCATTTTCCATTTAATAAAGCATCTGATCTTATATGTAAAAATACCCCCCTGTCATGCACATTGTCATGGTTTGTATTTATGAACGTATGGAAATATTGTGACCTCCTTTTTCCGAGTGATGTTTTGAAACTAAAAAGACCCTTTAAAAAAAAGCCTCAAAAACAGGAAAGCTGTGTGTGTTTGTGTGTGTCACCAAGGCTCAAAGAGCAAAGAGGGGTGTGTGCGCGCATGGAGGGATTTCCCGCTACAGAAGTGAGAGGTTGTAAGTTGTAAACACAGTGCAGGGGAGGCAACAGTAGTAGTCAAGTTTGTCTTTTCTACTTTGCGCCTCAGACAATCATGCGCTGGTGGTTTCAAACCGCAGAGGACCCGCCCCCGACTTGCTTCCACTACGCAACTTTAAATGACTCATAAATAAAATGTAGTCAAAAATAAATGGTGGAGGTGGTTTGGTAGTTTGGGGGGTGTAGACGGCGACCTTCAGGTCCTTCTAGGCCTTCAGAGAAAACTTAAGGCTTTCTGGTAAATACAAAAATGCAAATGTATATATTTTGTTGTAGGATTGTTGTTCAGTTGAATCCTACTTGCAGCTCTGCAATATTACTCTTCTATTATTATACTCTTTTATTATTAAGTGTGGTTTGGAAACCACGCTCAATGTAAAATAATCCAGTCAGATTTTTTCTTTCTGGTATCTAGCTCGATATAGCACAGTGGTCAGGCCTTCAGGTGGTGGACTGAAGGCTTGCCATGTCTAGATTTAGCCCAAACACAATTACAAACTAATAACATTTTGATTTCCGTTGGGTGGGATCAGTTTTGTGAGGCCACACATCCCTCTAGGCCTCCTGGAAATAAGATATGTTGTGAATACAAGCAAGAGCCTTACCAGGGAGTTAGTGAGGGGCTTAACAGTGGCAGTTCTATTTACAGATGGATTCCATGTAGAAATGTAACATTCATGGTAAAATATATGCAAATTTGTTTTAGTGTTCTTAGCTTGGCGCTAACATACTGCTAGAATTCTATAGGCATGCTAACAGACACTAGCATTATGGTAGAGAAGTGTTGTCCTCATTCTTAGACTTGACCTTGTTAATGAATTATGCAGCCCCCAAAAATACACTTGTCATTCTTGTAAGAACATTTAAGATGGATGGTTTTCCAACCAGACGGAAGAACCTCTGCATATGCTGGGATCTTGTTTTCTGCTAGTATTTGTTTTAGACATAAAGCTGTACAGTCTGTGTCTTTTTGAAACATAGTTCAAGCAGAATCCTCCCAAGCAAAATGCTTTTAAGTTTATAAAATTCATTCAATCAATTGTGGTCAGAGGTTTGACCTCTCCTACATGTTGATTTTAAAACCTTTTCTAGGTTGCAGGCTTTCAATCATTTGTTATTCCACCTGCATGCTCTCCGTTACGATGGCAATCAGCAGTTGAAATATGCTTTGCATTCAGTATCAGGAAATGGGGGAATTTTAGTCAACTGTGTGAAACAAGGGAAACAGGCAAATGTTCAAAGCTTTAATGACTTGATGAAAGTGGCATGGTAATAGTTGAAGCACTTTTCCAGAACCATGAGCTTTCATTTCACAAGTCTGTGCTAGCTCTGTTCCCACTGAAAAATCCTTCATTCAGATGTAGTCTGTCAGCCAACACATTTAGTGTCTGAAGTTTGATGAATTAAGTTTCACTGTGGATCTGCAAAGCCAGCAAGTAGCACAAAGGCCCCAAAAAATGACTCAAACTCTGTCGAGTTGTTGAGTAATCTCAAATAATCTTGTTTATGTGGTTTCTGACGCTGTATAGCACATCTTATATATAACATGGACTGACGTGTATGTGTGTGTGTGTGTGTATATACAGTAATCCCCCACTTATACGAGGATTAGCAGGCATGGTTTCAGTCAACAACAGATTTTCGACCCTCCTGCCTCTAAGTTCAGTTAAATTGTAACGTCCGGGCCTTGGGCGATCAGACATCTGAACAGAATGAACCTCCGCTGCTCAGCGCCGCCCCAAACATAAACAACCAGCACGAGTACGAGGGGGCATGGCCTAAACATAAACAACCAGCACAAAGATGAGGGGGCGTGGCCTAAACAGAAACAACCAGCAAGAGTACGAGGGGGCGAGGACTAAACATAAACAACCAGCAGGAGGATAAGGGGGCGTGCCGCACGACGCCCGGACATTACAGTCAGCTGTACTCAGAGGCGGGCAGTTTGAAAGTAGCCACTCCGAGAACGTTATTTATTTCTCCTTGCTGCTGATTGGCTGCTGCCCTGTGATGCTGTAGTCCAGAATTTTCCCCCGTGGAGCATCTCGAGTGTTCTCGTGTTTTTTGTTTTGTTCTTCTTAAAGCCCTGTATTTTTATTACTGTAAATTTAATTCACTTATTACTGTATTTACCTGCTTATACCAAAGAAAACACCAGTGCATACCAAATAAAACACACGTGCATGAATTACAGTACAGTCTATACAGGGGTAATATAAGTATTTAGTATAAGTAGTATAAGTATTCTAGCACTGCAGGAGTTCAGTGTAGACTGTACAGTACGAATATGGGTTTACCTTGACATTTTCTTTAAGGCTAATGAGTAGTAAAATGAAATTAAACTGAAGTTACACAATAACAATTTTTAGGCATTTTTTTAACCACATCACAACAATATGGTCTTTCACTATATGCGGGTGCTCTTGGAATGTAATACCCGAAATGCCACTGACAGCTAAAGTGAACATTGATGATTTAATTCCTGCCGCACCTGTTGAGGCAGCAAGTGAACAGTCAGTTACTAAAGTTGATTGATTTTGACCAGGACCAAACTGTGATGGCTGTGATGACAACCTCTGTAAAAACAGCGGGTCTTGTGGGGGGTTCCCAGTGCACAATGATCAGTACCTACCAAAAAATGGTCCAAGGATAGAAGACTGGTAAAACCAGTAAGAAACAGTTTACATTGAAAACAGATTTGGAAACTGACTGAATACCCAGTAGTGTTAACGCCGAGATACTGACACCTCAGCTATGTGTGTCACAGCTGCAGAGACGGTACTGGGTACATCCCCACTGAGTTGCAGTGGTGGAGGAAGTACTGAAGCCTAGTACTTAAGTAAAAGTACAAATATCCTGCAAAATATGTACTCAAGTAAAAGTAGAAGTGCTACATCACCAATCTTACTTAAGTAAAAGTACTAAGTACTTACTTTTAAATTTATTTTGAACTAATTTTTTAAGTAAAAGTACTCACACAATGGTTTGTCTCAACGTCTGGGTTGTGCCATTTTGTAAAAGAATAGCAGACATACTGAGTTACACCTCCACAGACACTGGTGTGGTTTTGATACTATTTCTGTATGTCAACATACATTTCGCTAGATAACAGTATCATCACATGTCATAACAGACCCAAAAGCATAGCATACCATAGCATAGCATAGCATAGCTTACCCTTATATGTTTCTTCAAATTTAAAGGAGAGTTTTTAATTGTCAACAATTCTTTGGGTTGAGGCAGGAATAGGATACACTGAAAACCCAAGGACTCATTCTTTGCTCCTTTAAACTCTGATAACTTTCTTAAATACTGCCGAGGTCTTCTTGAAATCAAGCCAGTCTTCCAGCTCCTGCTGCTAACTGACGCGCGCTCTGCCATCATTGGAGCTCAGTGCTGGACTGGACATCGGGCACAGCGGGCATTTTCCTGGTGGGCCGATGGTAAATTTGGACCGGTCAGGTAAATTTGGGCCGGTGAGGAATCCCGTCAGAAGAAAAACGTTGAGAGGGACCCCGGCGCGTATTCCCGTTAGCCCCGCTCCTTCGAGGGGAGGGCGGGTTTAAAAAATGCCCGGTAAGATTTTTTGTCCCAGCCCAGCCCTGTTGGAGCTAATACAGCCACCTGTTTGGTAGGAAATGGCAAACAACGCCAGAACACAACAGGCTAACCATTTTTTATGCAAGATTTTGAGGAAATTGTGTTCATAAAATGTAACGAGTAACGGCATAAATTGTAAAAATGTAGTGAAGTAAAAGTACAGATAATTACCGCAAAATGTAATGGAGTAAAATAAAAAGTATGCATTATTATTTTTACTTAAGTAAAGTACAGATACACAAAAATGTACTTAAGTACAGTAACGAAGTACAAATACTTTGTTACATTCCACCACTGGTTGGGTTAAACTAGCAGCCCCACAGCGCGGCTGCCTTCTCTGCCCTTTTCTTAGTGACTGGACCATTTTTAACCAATTAAGTTTTAAATCATGTTTAACGTTAGTAGTATAGTAGTATATATATGTGAATTTTACGCAAATGTTGTCCAAAAGCTCTATGATGGAGCTAAGCATGTAGCTGCAGCGCCCCCTTGTTTCCTCTTGGAGCATGGCAACGAGAAGTGATGTGAAAGATGCTCAGTAAGTAAAATATTCTATATAGTAAATATACAGTAAATATACATTTTAAAATGTAAACATACATGTCACTGTGCTCCCACTAATGTGTGTGTAGGCTCTGTTTGACTTCCACTCGTATAATAAAGAGACTAGTTACATCCGGGTACATACCATAGTAATATTAATATTAAAAACAAGTCATTTATTTACAATAAAACCATAAAACATAACCTAGAAGGGATTTCCAACAGCAGGCTCAATAACATGAAAACTGTACAAATACGCAAAGTATTCGGACGCTATAATACTGCCATACAAAACCCCTCAGTTTTACAGCACATCGTAATTTCATTATGTTTATTACAAAATGTCTTTTGATTTAATGTTAAGTTCCTCAGATACTGGCCCCAGACGTTTGTCCTGTCTTTTAAATAGAAATACAGTGTGACTCCTGACACTGGAGGCTGTTTTCTGCACTTTGGCCTCGGGACCCCCACGTCAGCCCCCCTTTGTTCCTGCTTCATCTCAAACACACTGTGTTTTTCTCAGACTCCTCTGACTCCTCAGACTCCTCTGGGGTCGCCGGAGACGTCAGCGCTGCTTTAGTAACGGCTCTGGACTGTTTGCGTATGTCTGCATGCTGTAGATCTGAGCTGGAGGAAACATCTCAGAACCGACCTGCAGACACACACTGACCACACACCAACTGCACACGAACCACACACCAACCGCACACCGACTACACACCAACCCCACAGCAACCGCACACCGACGCCTCACCAACCCCACACTACTCTTACAATACTCTTACACTGTTCTTAAAATCAGTTCTTAAAAACTAAGGAAAAGCTGTTCAGTTCAGTGCTTGCAGTTATAAAAGATAAAACCTGAGAAACTGAACATTTTTACAGTGGTTTCTTATTCTTTTCCGGAGCTGTATGTTGCTCTGTGGTCTATGAAGAAACGTCTCACCACACTCTGTTCGTGTTCACAGCCGCTGAAGACAGTGAAGTGTTCCTGTAACAGACCTGCAGACACACACTGACCACACAGCACTACTGTTACACTGCAGTATTGTCTATTTATTGTATTGAAAAGAGTTGAAAAGATCTGATACTAAACCTGGTGAAATGGTGTTTATCCACTATGCTGTCCAACCAGCTGCCCATTTTATTGATTTCTATGTATGTGTGTGATCGCACCGGGGTGACGGGACACTTTAATGGAGAGTTGTCGGACGGGGAACCGTGTGACGCTGTGTTCTGCAGACAAGAACGCCCTCAGTTCAGTGGTTCTCAAATATTTTATGCCATGGCAAATAGACAAAAAAAAACTTTAAAATGGTTATAATTGTCCCTGACTGGAATTTTTCCCAAGTCTGGAGTTGAACTTCAAAGGCTTTTCAAAAAGCATCTGAGCGCCAAATCTGAACGCTCCTGCCCCGAACCCGATCTGGATCTGACCTCTCCCCAACACAAACATTCCAGGAAATCCATTAGGCCGTTTTCTTTCGAGCCATTAATGTGGAACAATCCAACAGAGGAGGAGGTGGAAGCTCACCTTTAGCCTCAGAGCACAGTCCAAGCCCATCCCTCTCAGGGTACCAACACTTTTAAGGTGGAACCTTAAAACCCTCGGCCTCGACTCCTGCCTCTTTATTCTCCCATTTAAAGAAAGGAAAGTCAGGAGTCTCTGGGAAAGTCAATGCAGTGTAGCTTTAAAGTCCATTTTAATACGCAACTGGGGCTTAATGGAACAGTTCGGTGAAAAATCGAATTAAGTTTTATAAATCCCAGACAGGGTTGATCAGTCGAGACGTGTCTGGAGTCCAAATTCTGCTTCTTTAGTTCAGAAACGGAGCTCACCTTCTTAATTAAGGTGGGCTGTAAAAATGAACTGAACTTCTTCATTAAGGTGATCAGACTAGTGGATGTGGTTTAGGACTCAGTATGACTTACTGTGAGCTGTAAAAATGAACTGAACTTCATCTACTATTTTAGAGAACAAACTCTGTATTGGAATAAATAAAATTGAACATTCACGGCACAGTGGTGCAGGGGTTAGCGCTGTTGCCTCATCGCGAGAAGGTCCTGGGTTGGGCGCAGGGTCTTTCTGTGTGGAGTTTGCATGTTTGCCCCGTGACCGCGTGGGTTTACTCCGGGAGTCCCCCGGTTTCCTCCCACCACCAAAGACATGTGTGCATTGGGGATTAGGCCAGTTGAGCATACTAAAGTGCCCCTAGGTGTGAATGTGAGAGTGAATGGTTGTCTGTCTCTGTATGTGGCCCTGCGATGTGCTGGTGGCTGTCCAGGGTGTACCCCACCTTCACCTGCAGCAGCTGGGAGCTGGGATAGGCTCCAGCCCCCCCCCGACCCCAAGTGCGGGACAAAGGGGTAGATGATGGATGGATGGATTCAAAATTTGCCATAACTTCAAAAAAAAATCTTTGTTGTTGTAATAATCATAATGACAGTTGTTGCCGTAGTAATAATAATAATTATTATTATAGTAATTTCACATTCTCTGACAGTATTTGATGCCCTGGACACAGCAGAGGCAGTCAGGACAAAATATACAATATTATATAATAATCATCATAACAAAAGTTGTTGCTTAGGTTAATACCAATATTAATTATTATTATTATTATTTTGTATCCGTAATTAATGAAAGACTTTCACAGTAGACCGTGTGGAGCTTGGCGTCCCGGAGCTCTGAGGGCGGCGAGGCCTGAGTTTGACCCTCAGAGAGGAACTGATAATCTGGGTTCATCCAGAAGACCAGGGAGATCAGACCTGCAGGTCTCTGCTCTGTGTGACCACACACACACACACACACACACACACACACCACAAATCTACGTATGAATCATTCAAGCAGAACAAAGAGCATCTAACTGAAGTCCTGAACCAGTGAAGAACCAGGAGCAGATGA
>JBBPCY010078938.1:0-26932 GCA_037974405.1 Brachyalestes nurse | reverse complement strand
ATGTTTGATCTTTCTGCAAATTCTGTGTTAATTCTGCAGATGTCAAGTTCACATGTTGTTCTTTGTTCTGAGCCCCACGTCTTTTTGATGATGTGGATCGGAGTGCTGGGTGCTGAAAATGATTTGGCTACCACATAGACACCACTGGTATAATCCACACACTGTGACTTAAGGTGGTTCTGGGCGGTAATGTCCATTTTTCTTTGTGTATGTTGTCTTAGAATATGCAGCTTTACATTTCTTCTGTTAAGAGTCAGCCCACAATGAGGACACATGACTGTCTCCCTCTTCTTTTGAATTTTTGGTACTGAGGGTAGGGGTGGTGCAAAGGAGCCAGGATCATTGGAAAGGTGAGTAGAGACTGGAGACATGGTAACAGAAGTAGCTGGGGGGAGATGGAGGTGGTGCTGCTGCAAATGCTCCTGGCTTAGAGCACTTGGAAACATGCTGTATGTATTGGTCCTTTCGTATAACTGTCTGGTTGCAGTAAAGACAGTGAAAATGGGCTGTGGTCCGGCACGGTTTATTGCATTTTGAAATGAAGTAACCTGTTGGATTGTAGAAACAATGTTATCAACCCTGCAGAGTGGGCACAACAAGTTTCAAAAAACAGTCAAACAACAACATTCTCATCACTTTAGTGATTCCCATAAAACTACAGCTCTGTCTTGACTTTGAAATGCATGTTTAGATTCTACATACATACATATACATACATACATATATATATGAGTGTGTGTGTGTGTGTGTGTGTGTGTGTATATATATATATATATACACACACACTTAATACCACAAAAATAAATGAATAAAAAAAAAATCAATATCTAGAGAAATGCTAACACCATACCTCCATGCTCCACTGCATGATGTAGGTGGTTCTCAAAGTGGATTGTAAAACAGAACTTTTCTCTAGTGCTGAAATTGCAACAGGGGCATTCAAACTCCCCATCCTGGCAGAACTGTGAAACAAGACAAACAATACGTTAATTTTCCATTAAAATATAAGGATACAAAGATTTGTCACATGTTTAGTTATGAAGTAAGATATTGGGACTATATTAATAATGATAATGATACGGTTGCCAAGTTACTATGCAAGAATTATCAGTGTATATCATTAAAGGTATGACATGTCTTTGAGTAAGTGTGTTGTGGGGGAAGGGGGACAGTGGAGTGGAGTGAAGTAAGTGTGTGTGTGTGTGTGTGTGTGTGTGAAATTAGTGTTTTGTGTCGGGGTCGGGGCAAGATATAAAAATGAAAGCTGAATCAGTGCGCTTATACTTTATCAGGATATAGGAAGGAACATTATGTTCATTACAGAAAGAAACACACCAGTGTTGTTAGCTTATTACTTAACGTGCCTAACGTGTGAAGTCAACGCTTAAAGTCTCGGTAACTTTACAATGCCTCAAAACAAACCGATGTAACATAGCAATCGTTATACTGTTAATTTCCCTTCATGCCCAACTAAAGATTGCGTGTGCCACATTACAATCCTTTACAATTCATTGAAAACATTTCTATTAAGCAAAAATATACAGTATGACAAATACTTTTGCAATTACACTGGGTAACGAACCAAAAATTTAACCTATTTACTTACAGACATGGCAAACAACTTCTTTTTCTTCTTTCTAACGATTACAATACAACTTTTTCTTCTTTTTAGCGATTTTAACACAAACAACTCCTTGGCGAGGCTTGACATCCGGGTGGGCAGGGTTGAACGCGTGACGCTTTGACGTGGGCGTGGCGTCTGACGTCACACTTGGATGTGGGCGGGGTTGGATGTCCACCGCAGGCTGCAGCGAGCCCCTCCTCATCTATTGTCTATTTACTGCCCCTACTGTCTCTTTGCTGCCTTCTACTGCTCCTACAGCCGCTTTACTGCCATCTACTGCCTTCTTCTCTCTATACCTCCCAATATCTCTTTACTGCCATCTACTGTCTTCTACTGTCTCTTTACCGCTCTAAACTGCCTTTGTCTTTCCAACTGCCTTTTGCTATCCTCTACTGCCCTCTGCTGTCCCTACTGTCTCTTTATTGCCCTCTTCTGCCCCTACAGCCTCTGCTGCCCCCTACTGTCCCTTTACTGCCCTCTCTTGTCTATTTACTGGCCTCTACTGCCTCTTTACCTCCCACTATCTCTTTACTACTCTAAACAGCCCCTTTTTCTTTCCAGCTGACCTTTGGCTTCTTCTACCGCCCTCTGCTGTCCCTACTGTCTCTTTACTGACCACTACTGCCTCCCTACTCTGTCCTACTGCCCTTTACTCTTTTCTGCTACCCCTTTGACACCTGTACAGGGTTACATATACACAGGTATACATGTATAAACATATATACACAAAAAAGTTACATATATATCCCTTCACGGTATCATTTTATAAATGTAAATGTTTTACATAGCTTAATAGTGTTTGCTAATTTTTTGTTTTGTGTTTAGGTCTGACTTTTTAAAGGAGATACATGAGGGCAATGTTTTTAAATATTTCATTTTATGAACATAAAATTTGGCAAAAATAATTATCACATTTATTATATATGAATATTATCAACCTACCCTCTAACCTACGACTTCTTGTTTCAACGTTTCCTCAAAGGCTAAGAGAAAAATGAAGGTCTGTAGCATATGATGTCCTGGAGCATAGAAAAACAAGAGCTACCTTTCTTAGTCTTGTTAACTTAATTGACAGGCAGGCTAGAATCATGCAGAGCCCGCTCTTTGGTGATGTGCACCTACCATATTTTAATAAAAGGGTCTCCCAGGCCAATGCTTTAAATTCTAAGCCTTCATATAAAATGAATAGCAAAGGCAGCAAACTTGCCACCACAGTCTTGGATGCACCTAACAGGACTGAGATACTGAAATTGGTACTAAATGACAAGCCAGTTCTCTCCTGACAACCAAACTTCCATCCCATCCAGCATCATCCCTTATGATGTTCTTGTTATAGCTTGCAATCTGCGGTCGGAGATGTAGGAGCCAAATTGAATACCTTTTAATTCTTATCATTATTTAGTAGTAGAGGTAGTAGTAGTATTAGTATTATTATTGTTATTAGTACTATTATTTTTTAGTTCAGAGACTATTAGTTTGTCCAAGACATCTTGGCCCTTAGTTAGTGATTAGGCCCTTTATTTTGAAATTGCCTGTCAGAAAAGGTAGATTTCTCCATCTACATTAGGGATATATTTATAAACGATAGAGTTCCCTGGATAATATCTATGCAAAATTTACCCCCCTGTTATAATGGTTCCGGCGCCCATGTTCCACATACTATCTGCGTTTTGAAGTAATCTTTTTATCCAATAAAGTTTCACATTGTTGAAAGAAGAAAAGTCCAGGACATTACATATTTGTGTGTCTGGGATGTCTTTTAGTGCAAGGATTTTACATTTTTTCAAACTAATATTCAGACATGTCAGATATTTCAGAAAATGGATCAATGACAGACAGGGCATGAAAATCTTCATCTTTGCTATCTATGAATAAAGTATCATCAGCCAGTTGGGAGAATTTAATTTGCCTGACATGAAAGTTTATACCTTTAAGGGACTCCGGGTTATTAATAAATTAAGAATTTGACCAACTAGCACAAAAAGGTAAGGAGAGATGGGGCAGCCCTGTCAAATGTCCCTTTTTACATCAAATCCAGGCGAAGTACCACAGAGCAGTTTAATAGAGCTGTTTACCACTGCATAGAGTTTTAACAGTTTCTATAGAGAAACTATCTAATTGGAAAAAATGTAGAAAATGTAAAAATAAAATTGAGATATTGTATCGAATGCTTTCTGAAAGTCTGAAAATAGAATTAGTGTGGTGCCATTAAGTAAGTCCTCTCAGGGCTTCAAGCACAGCTCGTCTTGAGCCTCAAAAGAACAGGAAGACATGCGTCAAGCTTTAAGGAACAGATGTAGACTACTTGAGCACTGATGTACGTTGCTCTGGTTAAGAGCGTTAGCTAAATGCCATAAAAGTAAATGTAAATGTAAAACCTGTATAGTTAACTAAGTCAATAACTATGAAGTGTATGTGTGTGTGTGTGTGTGTGTGTGCTGGCTCTGTCTCTGCTTGTGTACTTACTCATCTCCACCACCAACTACCACAAGTGTAGTCTGCCAGCTGAGACATGTTTGGTGTTTTGGTCCCAACTGCATGTTAATCATTACGCAAGGATCAGACAAAATTCCGGCCTCAGCATGTTTTTAGCTATTGCATACTGACATACATTGATTTATTTTCATAGAGTGTGTTGTAAAGTGTCAGAAACTTGTGTGTTTATTGGGGTCAGGCCGGAACTGCTGCTGACAGGTGCTGCTCATATAACCTGTCATATAACTTCACACATGCTCTCCCTTTCATCATCAACCTGTCTAACCTGTCCCACTCCCAGAGAAAACCCACCTGGTGTGGCCCCTTTGTCGTCACTGTCCTTTAGAAATTGGCATTTTTCACAAACAATCCCAACTTAACCAGTTTCAGAGCAGGGCTGGACTTTATTCCATGGATGTTTTGAGACAAAGCAGTAGGAATCTGAAATACATCAGCCATAACATTAAAACCACCTGCCTAATATTGTTGGTCCCACTTGTGCCCCGAAAACAGCTCTGACTCATCAAGATCTGCTCTCCACAAGAACCTCTGATGGTCTGTGGTTCTGCACCAGCAGATCCTTTAAGTCCTGTAAGCTGTGAGGTTTGGGCTCCATAAATCAGACTAGTTTGACTAGTCCCACAGAAGCTCAATCAGACTGAGATCTGGGGAATCTGGAGGCACCTTGATCTCTTTGTGATGTTCCTGTACACATGATGTAGAAAACCACCTTCTTCTATTACTCCATGATCCAGTTCTGATGTCCATTGTAGTTTTTAGTGGTGGACAGGGGACAGCACGCCTGGTCAGAAGCTACACAGCCCCAAAAGCAGACCAGACGGGCCAGCACCAGACCACTGTGCCTGGAGCGAATAAGAATTTACAGTGGCAATTCACTGGCACTGGTCTATATCAAGGGAAACAGGCCCTAAATCAGCCGCCACGTCTCACTTCTCTCATTGTGAAAGAGCAACAGTATTTCTGGTTAGAGTTGTTCTCCGCTGTATGCTGCCATTCAGGAAAGTCAAGATTGTGTGAACAATGGTACCTGATAACTGCTGTAAGGAGGAGTTACAAGTAAAACTACTTCCTCATTGAACTGGCAGCAGGTTTGCAGGACAACTGTCGGAGAGTTGGATGAGTGAAAGGTAAGACTGACCACAAACTACTGAACATTTTCATCAGCAGTGGCTTTTTTCAGCTTTTCTGCCTGACTGTCATCAGTTTAGCATCTCTCCTGATGCGATTCTGGAAAACGGGAGCAGTTCTCTCAGTGCACTCATTATAACACCACATGTGTAAGCCTACGGCTAAATATTGTCCCGATGTATAACCTTTTGCCTCGTAGTTAATGCTATTTTTCACACTTCTTGATTATCATTATTCTGTTAAGCTGTTTATTGTAAATATTGTGATGTTTAATGAGTTATACGCGTTATTAATATGCCCACTTGTGTTCGAGCTAGCCACACCCACTGTGCTGTGATAGGTTAGTGGTTGACACTGACAGGCAGCTGGCCAATCAGACTACGTTAAATTATGTTCACAATTTATGTCTCCTGGAGCTGCTGTGTGTGTGTAAATAGGGAGATAACAAAGAGATACCAAGAATAAGAAATTATCCAAGGACACTCACTGCCTGTCCTTCAAAAAAAAAACATACATTTTTCTCTCTCTCTCTCTTTCTCTTTCCCTCTCTCTGTCTATCAATTTATATACAAAATATTGTACATGCGTGTTTTATAGAAAAATAAATACTGTAACCAGCTAATGTAAATTCCTATAACCTCCAGTCAGTACAGTGAAATATACAGACTGCTGAGCCCCGTGGTTGCTATGGTGACGTGAAAGACCGCTCGACCGTGCAGTCAGGACTTGCCGACTAGCACCTTAGCACCGGTGCTAGCCTAGCATTTAGCTTGTGTTTGTGCCAGCGCTGCAGTGTTGCTGAACATGTTCACATCTTTTCTATTATTTTATCTATCTATATATCTAACAATCACGCTTTATAGGAACAACTAAAATATAATAATCTCTATATTAAAACACACTGGAAATCCATAACTTAAGGGGTGTAAATAGAATTTAAAAATAGGAAAATAAATATATAACCTTAACAAAAACATGCTTTGAATGTAGTAATCTAACAAGACATTGCAAATCAAATACAGTAATCTATATTTTAACATTAAACTGCTTTATAAGGAACAAGTGAAATATAATTTATACATTAACAATATATTGCAAACCCCTGCTTTATACAAGGTAAATAAAATAGAATGAAAAAGTTGTATTTAACAGCTTTATTGGGAAAATATATATAATTTATATTTTAACAAAGAAATACACATTTATACAATTCAAATCTAATAATCGATGTATTACCAATATACTGCCAGTCTTTGTAGTGTAGTGAGTAAATAAATATAATAATCTATATTTTAACAATATATTGTAAATATTGTAAATGAAAGCGTTAGAAGGAACATATTAATTAAAAGGCTGTTTTAAAAGTAGTTGGTTAGGTACCACTCTGGCTGCGTTTCTAGGGGGCAGTAGAGTGGTGGTTCCGCCAGCTCTCAGTCAGAGAAGAAGTGAGAGAAGATGGGCTGGATGTCCGCAGGTGGTCCTTCTTTAGTCTGATTTTTGTGTTTGTGGTCATGAACAGGTCCCAGTTGAAGCGGTCCAGGATCCTGAGGATGGCGTTGAGCGACGCGGGGTCCGAGGATCAGGGGGGCCGTGGGGAACCCTTCTTGGTCCGGGCTCTGAAGATCGCTTTGGTAGTGGCTCTCTATTGGTTCGTGTCCATCACCATGGTGTTCCTCAACAACTACCTGCTGGACAGCAAGGAGCTGGACGCCCCTCTCTTCGTCACCTTCTTCCAGTGCGTGGTCTCGGTCTGCCTGTGCTGGTTCATGAACTTCGTGTCCACCCTCTGGCCGTCCTGCGTGGACTTCCCCTCCATCCAGGTGGACCTGAAGATCTCCAGGGAGGTCCTGCCCCTCTCTGTGGTCTTCATCGCCATGATCACTTTTAACAATCTGTGTCTGAAGCACGTGGGGGTCGCCTTCTACACCGTGGGACGGTCCCTCAGCACGGTCTTCAACGTTCTCCTGTCCTACCTGATCCTGAAGCAGACCACTTCCTTATACGCCATCCTGTGTTGTGGAATCATTCTGGGTGAGTGGTAGACGGATAGAAAATCGGTCTTGAGATTTTACTGATACATACTGCAACTGTGACTCCTTTGAATGTATTAAAGAGCCCATGTCATCACTTTTGTGCAGTTAAAAAGGCTTAAAGTCTGTAAATATTGTTTCACATGTTTTTTTTTTGTTCCCTCAGTCCATATATGAAAAATAAGTTACAGAAACAGACCATTTTCAAATCACAGGTTTTGTGGTATCACAATACCAACACCTTTAAATATATCTCCTTAAAGTGGACTTACAAAGGCTTAAAGTTTGTAAATATTGTTTGAAATTGTATGTTTATAGACATGGTCCCTGCCCAAGGCTCATGAAACCTTCCTTATTTTGTTGGGCAGTTGGTGGTCTGGTGGTTAGGGAGTGTTCTCTGTGATCAGGCGGCCATGGGTTTGAATCCCAGGAAGGCTAGTCTCACCACTGAGGTAGCCTTGAGCAAGGTACCGTCCCCAAACACTGCTGCCTGGATGCTGTGTTCCTGGCTGCCTGTTGCTTCCCTTGAGTGGGTTAAATGCAGAGAACGAATTTCACACTGTTCACACTGTATGCTGTGGTGTGTTCATGCTTGACTATACTTTGCTTTCTCCCCAATCTTTTTGTGGAAAATGAGCCTAAAAAACATTCTGTTTTCAAATAATAGTTTTTGCAATGTCACAAAACCAATACATTTAGACCTCTTTCTGGAATTAAAATAGGCTTAAAGTATGTCCATATATGGAAACTAAGCTGCAAAAACAGTCCCTTTTGAAATCAGTTTTTGTGATGTCACAAAACCCACGTTTTTCACATGTGTCTCCTTATTCAGCCTGCAGCAATTTAGCCCGCCCATTCATGCTGAGGTTCTATGGAGTGTTTCAGTCCAAGGACAGCCAATTGGATAAAAGACCAGAGACATAAATCAGCCTTAAAGGCGCAGTAAGAAAAACATCCTGTTTAATTCTATGGTTGGAAAATGGTCATATAGATCAATTATAAATTGTTACAAAAACCCATCAAATGTAGGAAAAAGGGAAATGGAAAGAAAATGGGCCCTCAGCCAGTTAGTGCCTTAAATGGTTAAATATTGAAATAATCAGACTTTGGTTGGATTACATGAAGACCGCGATTTATCAGAACATGCAGAAGACCTGGAGCTGTCATTAGTCATCCTGTCAGAAACACTGTGATTGGTTGGAGGTTCATTTGCATATTGCAGCCTTTTTCATTATCAGTTTTGCAAAGACCAGTATCATGATAACATTTAGCAGAGGATATGCTGTGCATCCCTAGTGCCCAACAAAGTCATTAATTCAGCTTTTTTTTTAAATGGAAAAGACCTTATTAAAAATCATTATAATTGGTTATTAAGTCCAAAACAGAAGTTGGATCATGGCTTCCAGATCATGCCTGTGTTTCCATTGTATTTTTATAGTCTTACTCATGTCCCTCTTTAACTCTTAAAATCAACAAATATAAATGGTGTTTGCTCTCCTGCACATTTATGACAACACCAAATTTTCCCACCCACTTATAGGCAGAGACTATCCTGAAAGTTCTTCCAGGTTCAAAGATCTTGTGTTTTTTCTGTTTTGTCTTCAGGGGAACTTCCACATACGGGGTTGATTTGTCGTATGACAATTTGCCATTTGTTGCACTTCTAGCACGGATCTGTGCTTCTCACATTCTGAGGGTTAACGTGGTGCCCAGCGGAAGTGTGATTGTGCATCTCTGTGACTCTAACAGTGTCTCTCTTCCAGGTGGTTTCTGGCTTGGTGTGGATCAGGAGGGTGCGGCCGGCTCCCTCTCCTGGACTGGGGTGTTCTTTGGGGTTCTCGCCAGTGCCTGCGTGTCCCTGAACGCCATCTACACCAAGAAGGTGATGCCGGTGGTGGATGGGAGCATCTGGAAACTGTCCTACTACAACAACCTGAATGCCTGCGTGCTCTTCCTGCCGCTGATCCTCCTGTTCGGAGAGTTGGGCCGCCTGGCCGAGTTCACTCGCCTCATGGATGTCAAGTTCTGGAGTATGATGGTGGTGGGCGGAGTTTTCGGGTTTGCCATCGGCTACGTGACTGGCCTCCAGATAAAGTTCACCAGTCCGCTCACCCACAATGTGTCTGGCACAGCTAAGGCCTGCGCTCAGACAGTGCTGGCTGTTATGTATTACGCCACCAGTAAAAGCATGCTGTGGTGGACCAGTAACATGATGGTTCTCGGAGGTTCTTTCGCATACACGTGGGTCAAAGGGCTGGAGATGAAGAAGGTTCCTCCTCCTCAGTACCCCTCAGAAGCAGAAGAGAAGCTGCTGAAAAGTGAATCAGGGGTATAAATGATGCTGGAGCGTTAAAGACTTTAATAATGAGATGAACTTCGTTGTTGGGGAGGGGGGTTGGAGATGAGCTCTTCTTGGAATTTGTCTTTTTAAATGAACATTCCAGCATTTTTCAGCCGTTTACGTGCTACATCTGTGTCATGGGGAGAATAATTCCAAAGAACTGAAAAGCCATTTTCCTAAGCTCACTTATAGTACAAGCTTATGGGCAATTGCTGACAGTACCATGCGAAAATCTTGAGCCCCCCCTCATTTCTTTAGATTTTGCTTTGAATCACTTTGTTGGTGGAAAATTGCTGTTTTCTACCTGTCAGACTGTCTTATCTTTGGCATATTAATTAGATTAAATGAAAGAAATGGGAACAGATGTTTTACTGTGAAAGGCTGCAAAGTGCCTAAAGACACAAGTGGTGTTGCACGGGTCGGCTTTTTTAACACCTGACCCGTCAGGAGACCCAAACCGCCCCGCCCAACCCGCAAAAATACACGTGGATAATGACCCCAAACCCGACCCGACCCGAGCAAAAAAGAAAAAATCTCGAACCCTGTTTTCAACATGTTTTAATCGATAATGAAATGCGTTTTGTAACTTTTTGAACCGCCTGCCCCGCACCCACAATATTTTAAAAATGTCTGCCCTAAAACCGTCGCACCCGTGGGTCACTGGTCGCCTCGCGCATCACTAGTGCCTAGATAAAGGTGTTCCAACCAGCATTCAGCACCACCAGTATACTGATCACTGCTAAATCATCTGGTTCAGCCCTTCAGTAAGATGTGCTTTGTTCAGCTTGAATGATTCATATGTAGGTGTGTGGCTTAACAAACAAGAACCACTCCTCTTAAACTGGTCAGGTTCAGGAACTGGACTGAAAAGGAGTCTTTGAATGTCCTTCAGGAAGCCTGGAGAACTGGATCTTTGGAAGCAATGTATAAAGAAGGGATTGTTCATGTCTCTCGTACAGTACTGTACATCACTATAGAATATGTATTCGAGCAATAAAGCTGTCGTAAAGATGCAGGTGTTAGGAGACAAACTGACAGGGTTTCACCAAAGCTGCTGTTATGATGTTTTATATAAAGTTACAGCACCGGAGCAACACAAGTCACTTTGCTTTTGTTTAAGTCTTTCTGGAATCTGTTGCAAACGTCATCTCTACATTGGTAACAAATTACCAACTTTTCACTATGGAACTCCAGTGGATTAAACAGCTTTAAATATATAAGTGTTCTATAAAAAAGTAAATCTTTATTCACAACTGCCCATTTGCTTTTATTATTAGAGTGTTTGGAGTGCATCGGTTTTACCATATGATACAGATGCAGCAGAGTTTAGATGGAAAATGCTTAAGTTGTTCCTTTGAGGCAAAATATGGGATGTTTTCCTTTTTCATAAGGAGAAAAACAGGGCTATTAAATACTAATATAAACTGTATGATAACTGGGTGTAAATGTTTCTGGATTTAGAGCTTTACTCAGCAGCAGGATAAAGGACGTCCTGTAACTAAAGCCAAGGTAAATACTGATGAAAGAGACTGGTATTGGTGGATAATAGCTCCAAGTGTGAGTCACTGCATTAAGACTTTTTTTGAATAACTAAGTGGTTAAGAGGTGGTTCATTATGGCTTTGGTGTGAAACGCTCCATTTTCAGGAAACTTAGAATGTCTCAACTCTTCAGAGTGAAGGTGAAAGGAACCAGACCTCTGTCTCTAAAAGCTCCTCACAAAAAAGTATTCCATGAAATGGTTATGGTTGCGCCACCTGACACCTGAGGTGGGTTTTGAGAAGCTTTTGGTCCTAAAACTAAAGCTGTTCATGTTGGAAGAGTACATGCAGGGTGTCCTCACCCCCCAAAGATGATTTCATTTTCGTCAGATTTGCTGCTATTTTACCATCATCAACATCCATATAAACACGTGGAGCGTCACTGGGGGTCGATAGTCAATAAAACGGCTGTATTTTTGTTGGACACGTCTGGTTCTATTCACCTCCATTGTAAAGAAATCAGAATCTCTGCAATGAACTGTTTCACACTAAAATTTGTTTTGAATGGTTTTGACCTAAACCATTGAATTATGCAGACATGTAGAACATTTTGTGAAATTTAAGTACAATGATTTTATCAATGATGTGTAGAAAAGCTTATGATTAAGTTATTTGTCCTGATAATGGAATACAGTGGTTTTAAGCCTAATCTGCCATGTCTGTATGGTACTATACTCGAAATTATTTTAACATGTTTTTCAAAGCTTCAGTAACACAATCATTAAGTAATTTATTGGGATGATGATATATCAACATATCGTCCACCTCTGAGTCTCATTAAGTGCGGATTGGTACTTTTTTCATTCCTAAAGGAGGTCAGTAGAGGATGTGGGTCTTCCTCTCTCTGTAGTTGGGGGTGAAAAAGGCCAAATCTCAGTGACTTCTTGACCTCCTTGTCAGGGTTACTCCTACTGTTCAACTGTTCATCCCCAGTCACTCTGTGTGTTGTTTTTTTTATATTATTAAAAGTGTGTCTGTTTCTCTTGTGTTCATTTACTGCAGTACTGTGCACCTATGCAAATTGTTTAAAGCCGTTTTTCTCAGTTCATGATAATTGAAGTGTCTTTCTGCTAAAGTTAGCATTAGAATAAATGCAAACAAACAAGAAAGCTGTAAAAAAGTATCAAGATTAGTTTTGTTTGTAAAAAAATTATTGATTGGTGAGGAGGACACAGGTTTGGTTCCAGATTTCTCCTCAGTTCCTCCAGCCATTGTTTGGATTTGTGAAATTCTGTCAGCAGCTCCTGATTTAATTTAATGAAGGACTGATTGAGTCAAACCAGGTTTCTAATGGAAACTACAAGTAATACTGGACTTTAACAAGCAACACATTGAAATACTGAATTTAAATCATGTAATGTTATTTTTTTATTTTGTATATTCAGTCATATTGATGTTAAAAAAACATTTACTGCATTAACAGTTTTTACTGGGTGCTTAAGACTTTTGCACAATACTGTAAACACTGGAGAAGCATGCAGATTCTTGGTGGTACATGTCCTACGGATCATCCAAACATCAGGTAAAGGTGAAAGTTGGGTTCTTCATGTGCTGAGTCATCCTATATTACATAATGTGTGATTTTCTGTTTGTTTTATAGTGTGATGGACATGCATTTCTGGGTGTAAGGTAGATTTGAAGCTGTATGGCTGAAGTGTGTGCTAACATTACTTCTGCTACATGAGCCTTGTAGCTCCAGCTGTGACCTTATTTGTTACATTTAAATTAATTCATTTTGTTTCCCATTTTCAATGTTTGAGATGTAAAAGTCATTTAGAGTGTGTTTGGTGTGAAATGGTTTATTGTAGAGACTCACATTTCTTTACAGTGGTGGTGTGTTAATGATGGTAAAATAGTGGAGAATCTGACCTAAATCAGTTTTCTTTGGGAACTATTTTGCCTCACGACGCCCAGCATGTATCCCCCCACCATGAATGGGTTTATTACCAAAAGCTTCTCAAAACTGGTAAAACAAAGTCTCAGGTGCCAGGCGGTGTAACCATAACCATTTGATGGAATAACTTTCTGTGAGGAGCTTTGAGAGGGGGACGTCTGGTTCCATTCACCTCCACTGTGAACAATTAATCTTTTCTAGAACTAGTGTTTTACAGCAGACTGCTCTGTATGACCATAACCACTTATTTGTGTAGAGAGTTTAAAAATGACAGAATTCTCTTGTATTTATTAAGTTATTAACTAAAAGCTCATTAGTTCAGATTAAATTACAAATTTCCACCACTAGAGGGCAGACGTACACTGCCAAGTACTTTATTATGGAATTTTATATTCCATTATTGCAGATTCTTCTATATGTTTAATTTTATTTATATTTTTCCTCCATTTCTAAAACCTTCTGTTTTTTATTTTCAGCTTTTTTTAATTTTTATTTTCAGCTTTAAATGAGAACAATCCCAGGTTTTGTCTCAGACCCCCTCTTTATTTGCACACTAGATCGTCATGAGGACGTTGTAGATCGTCATGAGGTTGTAGATCTTCATGAGGAACAAATCGATAAATGGCCGTGCTCCCCTTTCTCAAATTAACGCTGGTCGTTTAGAAGCAGGGCTGGATTGGTGCTGCCCTTTGACCCCTGTCTTAAGGGCTCTGGCTAGTCCTCTGAGGTGAAAGGTCAACCACAAACGATCTACTGAGTGGTTGGAGGCCACTTAGTTTATGCATCAATGACTTTTCTCTCATATCACTGGCCATAGAAATGGATCATTAATTGTGTGTGTGGTCTCTATAAAAATGTAAAAAATGTATAATTTCTTTCTGATATAGATTTAAAATGTTTCATTGAAAATGAGCTCCTCTTAAAGAGTGATGGGAGGTTTCGACTCATTTATGCTGAATCGACTCTTGTGAAGTCTGATTAAGTGAATCAAACCATCCAGAAAAACAACCAGTTCATTTTCGCCTCCTACCAGAGCAATGAGATCTGGTTTGCAGTTGAATGAAACAGATTGAGTTGAGTGCACCCCTGGCTGAGTTCTGTTTTGTTGAAATGTTCTGCGGATTTTCATACAAAATTACTGTTTATTTGATATATTTGATATATAATAATTAATAAAGTGGCCGTGCCATATTTTATACTTTCTTTCATCATGTTAAACACAAAAAGTACAAACAAAAATGCCAATGCCACTGTAACCAGGTTTCAGTCTGTTCTAGATAAATCACTGACTGCAGAGCCATAGTGTCAGCAGGTTTCAGACAGATCTAGATACAGGAGTGACAGTAGAGCTGCAGTGTAAGCAGACTTCAGACGGATCTAGATGAAGGATCTACTGACTGTAGAAGTGTAGTGTAAACAGGTTTCAGCCAGTTCTAAATACATCTACTGACTGTAGAGATGTAGTGTAAACAGGTTTTGGCCAGTTCTACATACATCACTGACTGTAGAGATGTAGTGTAAACAGGTTTTGGCCAGTTCTACATACATCACTGACTGCAGAGATGTAGTGTAAACAGGTTTCAGCCAGTTCTAGATGCATCACTGACTATAGAGATGTAGTGTAAACAGGTTTCGGCCAGTTCTAAATACATCACTGACTGTAGAGGTGTAGTGTAAACAGGTTTCAGCCTGTTCTAGATACATCACTGACTGTAGAGATGTAGTGTAAGCAGGTTTCTGTCAGTTCTGGTTACATCACTGTTAAACCGTAGTGTAAGCAGGTTTCAGATGGTTTTAGATTTGTCACTGACTGTAGAGCCATAGTGCAAGCAGGTTTCAGGTGGTTCTAGATACATCACTGTAGAGCCGTAATAGAAGCAGATTTCAGGTGGCTCTACATACATCAGTATGTAGGTGCTGATTCATCAAAAAGAATGCGTCGAATGAGAGATCCCAGTCACAGAGAGACTTAGTCTCACAGTCAGAGAGCTGCTCTACATTAATGCTAATGCCAACCCTCTGCATTTCCTACCGAGACAACAAACAGAACAAAACGTCAGAACATCCCGGAAGAGGATTTGTACATTTATTTTACGTAATGTAATTTGTAACAACAAATCAGAGGGGTTATGGGCGTTTATCAGTTTGGAACATTCTCAGTAAAGCTGGTTATGCAATGAAAGGTTTTAAACCGTCTGGTTCCACAGAGGCCACAGTTTTATGTAATGAGCAACGTCAGTTTATTCACAGTTCAGAGCATCCATAGCAACCTTAGCATATGTCCAGCCCAGAAACGTGTCTGATCAGGAAGCTGAGCAAGGCTCCCATTGGTCAGTCCTCCAGGAGCAGGATGGAAGGACCTACATGTAAGATTAACTACCAGCATCATTAAGAAAAGGAATCAACTAATTTCGAGTTCTATTACTAGTTCCGATTTAAACAGGCGGAGAGAAACAGCCTCACTGTAGAACTTCAGGAGGTTCTTGATATGTCGCTGACTACAGAACTGTAGTGTAACCAAGTGTTAGTCAATTCTAAGTACGTCACAGACTGTAGTGAGCAGGTTTCGATCTGTTCTAGATCCGTCACTGACTGTAGAGCTGTAGTGTAAGCAGGTTTCAGTCAGTTATAGATACGTCTTTGACTGTAGAGTCATAGTGTAAGTAGGTTTCATTCTGTTCTATATATATCACAGACTATAGGTCCGTAATGTAAGAAGGTTTCAGTCAGTTCTAGATGTGTCACTGGTCGTAGAACTACAAGATTAAACTCTGTGAAAGTGCTCCATATTTGGGTGTTAGAGGACAAAAGTAGAGAGAGAAAGTACAAAGAGAATGGCTGGGTTCACATATCGACCGAGACACAGATAGCGCGCGCGCGTGTGTGTGTGTGAGTGCATGGGGAGAGAGGCTTTTTTTGTCATTGTGCTACTTCACCACACCCTTCCCACTCGTCAGGCCATGATTTATTTATTCACACACGCACACACACACGCACACACACGCACATAAAATGACCTCATACGTGCATCAATAATAATGAATGTAGGTCTTGGCGGCTGTGCTTCATGATGAAATGTTAATTATGGCATTTTCAGAAGATTACAGTCAAGACCTGACTAATTGAACAGGATATGTTTTAAAGCGTAATATACAGTGTATTAATGGAACCTGAATGATCAATACCTGCCATAAAGAGACTGAAGGGTCAGCTTGGCTAAAGATGAGATTTCTGGGTGAAGTAAACTGTGTACGCGGTTTTCAGTCAGTTCTAGATTTTTCACTGGACGAGGCTAAACTGCCATAGCCAGAATAAAGAGATGTATTTAAATGTGTTGGTTTTGTAACATCATAAAAACTGTGATTTGAAAACGAGTTGTTTGTGTAGCTTATTTTCCATATATCGACTGCATAGATGGCAGGGGTAAATATACCATTGGAATAATATTTACAGCCTTTCTTATTACAGAAAAATGATGATTTGGGCCCTTTAATATCTTGAAATCCTAATGACAGTATGTAGCATTAAAATCATTATACTGATATTTTGTCCATATCATACTGCTCTAGTCTTCAGTAATGATGTGCTGCTGTTGCTGATAATCCCATCAAAATCCTTCAGACTGCCAAAAAAAGGCCAAATGGAGAGTTGCATGCAGGTGTGGATGTATCTGAATGTCACTCAAATGATTCCTTCTGTGAAGTAATAGTTTTTACTAACTTTTCTTGGCAGTGGTGTCTTTTTTGCAGGTTGCTTTGTTATGATAATTCCAGTGACCCAGCAGAGAACTTTAATAGAGAATATTATATAATATTGGGACCCTTGTATTATACTGGCCCACAATTTCCAGCAGCACCTGTTTCTTGGTGTATGTGTAGTGCACCTGAACAATTTGTTTTTTTGTTTTCATTCCAATAAAATGTATACAATGTGTTAAATTATGCAAATCAGAAATGATTTTGAAGTGTAACATTATACACTGTAAATGCAGTTTAATGGATGTGAAAGTGGGGTCAAAATAACCCCCCCTTGCCTTTATCACAGCAGCACAGATTCACCACATGCTTTATGGAAATAAACTGTGTCCAAACCCTCCCAGCACCTTTCATACCAGTAAACAGTTCTGTCTCATTTGCTGAAGCTCATTTAGAACTTGGGTCCAGCTCATCCCTGCAGCTCAATGGGAGAAAGATCTGGAGACTGAGGAGAACAAGATATAATTCTCGAAACTTTCTGCTTTTCTTTGGACTGGATATAATTTTGACACGCTTTTGAAAAAACAATTGGGATCATCATCCTTTTGAAGAATGACATTTTCTCCAGATTAGAAGGGATTGTGTGATGCTGAATTGACCAATGCTTTTTACAAATTGAATGTCAGTGCACTAAAAACAGACCTGATATGTCTTTTCAAAACCATTAGTTTGAGCTTTTGTTGCTAAAAAAATGAAAAACACTGAGGGTGGGCCTAAACATATTTACTATAGGGTATCCCGTAGTGTAAATATGTATCTCCCTAGTAGCTCATTATAATATCGGGCTCCTCCTCTTGGCTGGTGGTGTTTGGCTGCTCCACAGAACAGCGGCTCGGAGCTGAACGGCATCCGAGACAGCAGCCCCTCCCTCCGGCCTGGGTCCTCTCCCTCCCCCGCTGCCTCTCTCCCCTCCTCCTCCTCCGGAGCCACCGCTGCCGCCCCTGAGCCTCATGAATGGAAAGAGGGAAGGCATGGCGGAGGGAGAGCGGAGGAAGCCCGCGGCTCCTACTCCCAAAGCCCGGCCACTGCGGCTCGACTCCCCGGCCGGCTGCAGGTGAGTCCTTGCTGCTGCTGCTGGGTGTGTATGTGTGTGTGTGCGTGTGTGTGTCGTGTCTCACAGGCTGCCACTGCAATCGAGCTGCAGATGATGCTTGCTGATAGGGATGCATCCCTGATAAGAACAATTTGGGATGTATGTGTGTGTGTCAACACATTGCAGCCTGCATGGGTGTGTCTCAGCTTTAGAGACTGCAAGATAAGAGAGAAGTTTAAAAGAAAAAAGTCATTTTTGGTTGTGACATGCTCAAATTAGGACCATCAGACGAGCATCATGCAGAAAATGATTAATGCTTAATCCAATAATAATAATCAAAACGATAGTGGAATGATGTAGCCTTCACACTGTTTGGACTGTGTAAAAGATGATGTAGACAATGGACAAATATAGCCCGTGATGCAAGGTGTTTTAATGCCTAAAAGGGGAATTCCAGCTAATTTTCCAAATTCCCCTGTAATTCAGTGTTTGTCATTTAGAGTGGGTTTGGATTTATTGTGTAGACTTAGATTTCTTTACATTGGAGGTGAATAGAACCAGGCGTCTCCATCACAAATTCAGTCGTTTTATTCACCATCAACCCCCAGTGAAGCTCCATGTGTCTATGAGTGTTTATATGGATGTGGATGAGGGTAAAATAGTAAATCTGAACTAAATCAGTTTTCTTTGGCCTCATGGCACTCTGCTTATATCCCTCCATCATGCATGGTTTTAGTTTTGGGACCAAAAGCTTCTCAAAGCGCTTGTAGAACAACATCTCACCTGTCAGGCGGCGGAACCTTAGTCATTTCGTGTCTATGAGGGAGCTTTTAGAGGCGAACATCTCCACTGTGAACAGTTCTTACTTGAATTCTCCACAACACTAAACCCACTTTGGCTACATCTTAATCCAATTCTAGTACTGTAAGAATTGTTATAAGATTGTTGTAAGCATTGTTTCATTATAGGCGGTGAGATACAATACACAGCAGCCAATCAGAACAGAGCTCATTTACATATGTAAGTCTCAGAGGCAGTAACAAGCACAGCCTGTTAAATAGTAAGGGATATAGAGAGGCTGGCAAGGAGCCATGTAAGAATGAGCATAAAACCGCATAAATGCCATTAGAGGATTAAATGACATGTAGAATAGGGGCCTTTTAATATTCAAACAGTTGTATTTCTTTACTAAAAGCACTTTCCAAAATGACAGTATTTATTTGAACGTTGCGTATGTCCTCAGTAGCAATGTCCAAAATTGTCCAGGCGGCTCTTCAACTAAGTGGGTTCAGCTGCCTACACAGGTCTTTACACACAGCTTGCATCTCCATAGAAACACATTGACCAGCAGAACGATCGCACATGACCCTAAGGTCACCTGAAGACCCCCAGTGTTGGACTGTGGAGTCTCCGGAGTGATGGAGCTCCATCCAGAGCCTTTGGGATGAGCTGGAATGAAGAACTGATCATACAAAATGATCGTACAAAATCACTACCCGAGCTCACTATTGCTTTTGCACTATCAAATCCTCACAGCAACATCAGTGGCTGACATCAGTAATGCTCTCATTCTATCGGATCCTCGCAGCAATGTTCCAACATCACTACCTGACCTCACTAATGATCATTGTTTCAACCTCTAGCATAAAGCCGACACAGAAGAGTAGAAGCAACTTGATGAACCAACCAAGGAACAATCCAAGACCAGCCAACAGCACTGTGTGAAATTCATTAGTTATCAAGACATTAGTCTTCAAAACTTTTTTGTGGTCCTTAAAACTCTCAGGGGGAAAAGCCCTTGGATGTTGTTGCCCTCACCTGGTGCAAATATTAACTTCCCCAGATATAAAAAAAACTACTGTACAAAAATATTATATTTAGATCCATTTTTATTATTTATTGATTTTTAAAATCACTTATCATCACAACCCTAATTGAAGGAAGCCAAAAAGGTTGAAATTGTCTAGGCTTAATCTTGACCTGTGAAACTGACATTCAGACAGTCATGATATGTCAAAGTATGTTAATGAACACTGTGACAGTTGGTATTGACATCGTAATCCAAATTATTGTATCATGACAACCCTGTAAGGCCGTGCAAAGCTGTGAGACCTTCGGAGCCACTCCCATTCCCATTCTTTCATGGAATTCGCCATCCAGTATCAACAATAAGTTGCTGGCTGCAGCCTATCAGAGTAAAGTGGGTGGCGAGAAGGGCGGGGCTTATGCTACGTATCAGTACTAACCTTGATGATCCTATGCTCTCTGTTTGCTTCGTCCATAAGAGCCTCTATCGTTCTTCTTTGAAGAACTCGGATCCCAGCCGGGAATACTGTTAAATTATGGATTTCGGGTGGAAAGCATTTCAAATTTAGAAACACATCGATTGCTACTGTCTGTGGCTGTTCTACCCAAAATGCACTGAGAGGCTCAGTTAGCTTTTGGGGGTTGCTTGGTGTGAAACTGAGTGTGTGAGGCTTGGTGTGAACCCGAGCCAAACATTTTTGCACACCACAGGTTTTTGCCACCCATTTATTTTGTTTAATCTTCATTCTTGTTAAACACTGGATAGTTGTTGAGTGAACAGCTGTAAATGAAAATATGTCAAATATAAAACAAATGACCTTTGCAGGATGAAAGAATGTGTAGTGGTGCATGTCTGACATCATATTGACTAGTTGCGTTGATGTAGAGTCAAATTCTAGGCTGTCCTTTAATTTTAGATGCTGTAGTTAACCATTACATCACTTAATAGCTTGTTAAATATCTTACACTTGTCTGGTGATCCACATTATAATTATAATTGTATTAGCTAGCTTTTGTGTGTCAATCATGATGGCTAATAAAGGAACTCAAAGGGTGAACATACTGCAAATCTGTTTGTCAGCAAAGAATATTGAGTGTATTTTTAGCAAATGTTAAGTAACAAAAGTAGCAAATATAGAAAATCTCAGTGTGTGCAAAAACGTTTGACTGGTAGTGTGTGTAATAGTGGGATGACAGCAGGGATTAGGGCAAAACTAGAGGCCAGAAACTAATGAGAAGTGTTCTGAACAGTAGAGTAGATGTAAATATGCGTCTGCAGGATATTTTTTGTGAGGAAACACCCACCGGGATCAAAGGGCTCTTGGAAATCAGCAGTATTGGTTTCCTCCGTGCTGCCTGAGCCTGCACTCTTGCTGTAATAATATACAGAAGGCCTCGTTTCAGCCCTGGCGTCCGCCCAAGCTCAGGCATCTGCTCTCCTTCTTTTATATACTGTATCTCTGCAGGGTCACCGGAGCTGAATGGCACTGTTTTTATACTTGCCAGTAAGAAGACGTCCCCTCACATATGCTCAACACACCACACTGAACACATCTATGGTACATTAGGGTGGATGATGACAGTGAGTAATAAATATGGTCTGGATAAGCTCTTCTTGGCATTTCATTATCACTGACCAACTGTTCCACTATAAAATCCAAACACTTGTATGGCGACAGCCCTGTATGGACTTGCAAAGCTGTTTGATCTTATGACTACCTCTCAGGGAATCAGGAAGTTGTGGGTTCAATTCCCAAGACTGCTAAGCACCCCAGAGGTACCCTTAGTAAGGTACCATCCAGACACCCGCCCCCACTGCCCCCGCCCCTCACACACACACTGCTCCCCGGGCGCTGTGTTCCTGGCTGCCCGCTGCTTCACCTGGTGAATTGGTTAAATACAGAGGTTGAATTTCATGTTGCTCACACTGTGTGCTGTGCTGTGCTGTGGTGTGTTCATGTATGACAGAATGGTTACTTTCACCTTCTCTTATGGAATCCAGTGTCCATCATCAACAATGGGGAGCTAGCTGCAGCCTATCAGAGCAAAGTGGACAGAGAGAGGAGTGCGAAGTGCCTTGCTATAAGAGGTTGGCGCTCTTGATGCTAATTAACTGGATGATGGGCCTCACTGAACTGCGCTGTATATTGTGAATTAATCACTATCATGATATCAATCTCTGCCATACTGATATCACAGAAGTCTGCAAATTAGCCCCCAGCCAATCTTAGTGTTTGTGACAGGGTGACCACTAACAGCTCCAGGTGAGTTACTAAGTGTTCTGATTAATCGAGGTCTTCATGTAATCCACCTACCTATTTTGTTTCAGTAAACTAAAGAGTCCATATCATTACTTCTCTGAATTTAAGAAGGCTTAAAGTCTGTAAGTTTCAAAACGGATGTTCACCCCCCTTACAATCCATATATGGCAAAAAGCTGCAAAACAGCGTGTTTTCATAGTTTATGTGATGTCACAAAATCGAAATATTTGCATTATTTCTCCTTATTTAACCTGCAGCACTTTAGTCCTACACACTCATGGTGAAGTTCTAAGGAGTGTTTCAGCATCGTATTGTATTTTGATTGAGTCGTTAAACTGGGCAGCGTATAAGAAAAGAGATGATTTACATAGATCAGTCTTAAAAGTGCAGAAACAGAAACAGCCTGTTTCATTCTAAAGAGATGAGCAAGAAAATGGTAAGAATGAATTATGATTAATAATGATTTATGCTTTTGGTGCACAAACCCACACAAACATGATGGAAAATTGAAAGGGGATTCACATTTTGAACATGAGCCCTTTAAAAACATCTCAACAATCAGGGTGTTGAATGGGTAAAGATTAAAATAATTTGAGTTTTGTTGGATTACATGAACACCTCAATTCATGAGAACAGCTAGTAACTTACCTGGAGCTGTGATTGGTCAACCTGTCAGAAACACTGATTGGTTAGAGGCTCATTTGCATATTGCAGCCTTCTTTGATATCAGTATTGCAGAGTCTGATGTCGGCATGACGACTTAACGACTGTGCAGCCCTGAGACACTATGACAGAAAATAGTCAGGCTGTTTTTGGGTGCGCTAATGTAGGCCTACTTCAGTCCGTCTTTACTGATAACTGTGAGTTGTACAGTGTCAGAAACCACGTAAGTCTATTAGAGATTAGAAAATTAGTCTTGGAGTTAGAGCCTAATTGCTAACTAGCATGAACTTGCATTACTTGTTAACCTTGTAGCTCCAGCACTAAAACTACAGAAGCTAAAACTACAGAAATGAAGAATTTTCCTTTTTTTTGTTGGAGGGGTGTTGGCAGCAGATTTGTTCTCCTGCAGTGCTGACTTCATGAATACAGCCTTGGGACGGAGGGACAATGTGAAGAGTAGTGATGCCTTTATGTCTAAATCTCTCCACCTCAGGTCTTCTGAGGTTATTTCAGTGTCCATGACCTCCTCCGTTCCCCTGTAATTGGACAGCAGTGATAAACAGAGCGGCGTGCTTTCGTTCAGGAGATCAATGCTTCATTCTTACTTACACACACACACACTTACACCGACACTGGAGTGGAAAATCGATTTCCAGGCCTGGGCTCACTGTCTTCACTCAGAAGCCTTGCAGCCAACCCCAACAATGAATAATACATACGTGTGTGTGTATGTGTGAGCATTGTATGCACGTTAGTATGGGAGGTTATGAGTTTAAGCATGTGCGCTTTCCCTGCTGTGTTTGTGTGTGTGTTGTTTCAGTGCCTGTTACATCATAATACACATTTCAGTGATTTAATAATAATAATGAATAATTCTATAACTCATATCACACAGATATGCGCGGATATGAGGATATTATAATTTCCCTCCCTGCCTGGCCTCTGTCTTCCCTCATTGTTTACCTCCCCATGTGTTTCTGTCCATGAGCTTTTGTTGTTTGTTGTTTCTTGGCTCCTTCCACACACGCGGCAGCGTTGGAACTATGCCAGTAACTGAAATGAGCTCAGAGGAGAAGTGGTGCCAAAGTTCACCTGTAACACTAATAATAATAATAATAATAATAATAATAATAAAAATATTAAATAATAAAACCTAAGAAGAACAGTGGTGTGATTGCTGCTGCAGCACCCACTCGGTTTTCCACTCCCAAACCCTTTTAACTGCAATTACAGAGGCAAAAATCTCTATTGTGATCCCCATCTCACCCTTTTATGCATGGATTTCCAAAATATTGATTGTAATGTTTATAATGAGCAAATATTAAAAGCCTAATAACTACATCCTCCGTTATACTGCTCTTTACACTTAGGGCCATTTAGGGCCTTTTAGCATTCATTAGACCAAGCAGTTGTTCTACTAGACTTCTCAGGAAGATCTTCAGGACCAGGGACGGTCACCACTGGCCTACAGAGACACTTCTGCATTTTTTAATACACAATTACTGTGCAAAGTTTATGGCAAATTGCATATTTAATCTTAAATTCAGCAACTAAATAAGAACTGTGCCCTAAAATGAGCCGAATAAATGCAGTATTCAGGTGTGTTCTCTGGAGAGGACTTCACACATCACAGAAAACATTCAAAAATAAGAACTTGGACGTTACAGTTATTGCCAGCATGTGAATTTTGTTGAATTGGAGGCCCGAGTCATCCTGAGTGTGAGGGTGTGTTGTGGTGTGAATGGAGAGATGGAATGAAATATTTAAGGTGGAAGGAGAGAGTTCTTTTACGAGGCTGTTTGCTCTTTAAGTGGAATTCCTGCAAGAACCTGTGGAGGCCCTGTCTGATGTTGCAACATAAAGCGCACACACACACACACACACACACACACACGCTCAAATACAGGAACACATAGACACAAAGAAACACAACGCACACACATGCACTTAAACCAGAACAAAGATGCACACAAATACAAACAAAAATACAAACACATGTTCATCAAAAACAAACATAAACAAACACACACACGTGCACACACAAACACACACACACGCACACTTACTGTCCCCCATCGCTGGTCACTCAACAGTCAGTGTTTCTCTCGTCTGGTCTGCACTATTTGATCTGGTCTAACATTATTTGATGTTCTACCAGCCTGGAGGTGGCCTGTCTATCTTAAAGGGAAAGTCCACTGACTTTTCAGAGTTTCCTCATAAGTAAGTGTTTAAGCTGTAAACAAAGGAGTTCAAAGTGGGTTTGGTGTGAAATGCTTAAATCTGTGGAAGCCTAGAACTGTTCTCAGTGAAGGTGAATGGAACCCGACGTCTGCCTCTCAAAGCTCCTCACAGAAAGTTATTCGATCAGTTGGTTATGGTTGTGCCGTCTGATGCCTGAGATGTTGTTTTGAAAAGCTTTTGATCCTAATACTAAACTCATTCATAGTGGAGAGATATTTTACCATCAGCATTTCCCCCACTATCTCATGTGCATGTAAAAGACAAGAAAATGGATATGGGATATTGATCATATCATAAACTGTGATCAGGTAAGTATTGTGATATTAAAGACTGTATTGGGATGTAGCCTGGATAACTGATGTGAGAAGAAAATGAATTGGCCACTAGGGGGCATCACATCTCATTTTGTGTTTGTTCCAGTAATTGCGTATCTAGTCACTGTAGCAATTATAAAAAAAAAAGACAGGCCCCCCTAGGGGTCACAAGGGGGCTGTTTGAACCCCAAAGGTTTAAACACTAAGGAATCTTCTAGACCAGTGAAGATCAAACCACGAGTCCTGGTCTTTTTATCAGACAGCAGATTTGCAGTGTTGAATCAGCAGGAGCACCTTCACAGTGTTTGACCAATTGCTGCTGCCGCCTTGGTCCAGGGAGGATTTCTGCACGGCAGCAGTGTGTGTGCTGCTATTTTATTGGCTGATATTCTCTCGCTGGGCTGGAGAGAGAGAGAGAGTGTGTGTGTGTGCGTGTGTATAAATGCATAGCCATGGGGTTCTTACTACACTACAGAAAAGAGTTAATTCATTCAACCACCCATTCAACCACCTTCCATTATCCATCCATCTATCTATCCATCCCCATCCAACCACCCAGCCATTCATCAGTCTGTCCATCCATCCCTCTATCCATCTGTCAGCCACCCAACCCATCCATCTATCCATCATCAGTCAGTGCATCCATCCAATCCCCCGCCTACTCATCCATCCATTCATCTATTCTTCCATCTATCCTTCCCCAGCCATCCATCTATTCTTCCATCTATCTTTCCCCCATCCATCCACCCAGCCCACCCACCTATGCATCAATCATTCATCCATCCATCCATCTATCCACCCACTTGGCCCATCCATCCATCCATTCACCCACCCATCCATCCATCCATTTACCCATCCATCCATTCATTCATCCATCCATCTATCCATCTAACCACCCACTCGGCCCATCAATCCATTCATCCGACCATCCAGTTGGTTTGCGAGTTGGTGTTGATGTTGTTTAAATGATAAGGTGGATGGAATAATGGAAGGAAAAGTGAATAAAAAGAGCATCCACTGGTTTTATTTAATGTTTCAGGCTGGAGGTGGCCTGTCCACTGACGTTTCAGAATTTCCTCATAATTACGTGATTAAGGTGTAAACAGAGGAGTACAGACTGGGTTCACAGAAAGTTATTATGTTAAATGGTTGTGGTTCCACTACCTGCAATGCTGTTTCACCTGAGTTTTGAGAAACTTTTGGTCCTAAAACTAAACCCACTCATGATGGATGGATACTCTCACAAAAAGAACATTATCAGAATCAGAATCGTATTTATTGGCCAAGTATGTGAGCTAACACATAAAAGGAATTTGGTTCCGGTCGATGGTGTCTCTCAAGCACAACAGTATAAAACACAATATATAAACGACACAATGAACAATGCGTATTTTTATAGTGTAAACCCTAAATATGCCCCAAATATGCTCCCAGAACACTTTAATTTCATTTTAAGATCAGTTTAATGCATTACCCTTAAAGAAAATGTAACGGTAAACCCGTATTCGCCTCTTTTAATTAAAAAAAGCAAGTTTATTTGCAGTTTCTTTGTTTGAAAATATGTATGTTTATACATATATATGCATACACATATACACACGCACATACATAAATCAACAATGCAATACAATAAACTAAATCTAAATCTTATGTACAGAAAATACAGGATTACAAGATAAATAAAACAGAGAGAAAATAAAGTGTAGTTGCAGTCTAGCAGTGTGAAGCAGTGTGACAGTTCAACTGTTTAGGAGGGAGATGGCGAGGGATAAGAAGCTGTTCCTGTGTCAGGTGGTCCTGGTCTGC
>JBBPCY010078889.1:0-26963 GCA_037974405.1 Brachyalestes nurse | reverse complement strand
TGAAATCAGCATGAAAAACACTACAAAACCCACATAAACTTATCTCTGATGATTTTGACCTGTTGACCTGTGTAATCAGTTGAATCCTAGCTCTGTGCAGTATGTTGCTAAAGAAGCCCAGATTGCAGCTCCCACAGTTTTTAAGAGTAGGCAGTACAGGGATAATCAATTATTAATTATTAGTAAGCTTTATTTATCACCATAAGGGTGCAAGGGCATTAGTCAGTGTTCCTGCTCCTAATCCACAGGTAGCAAACAGGTTTGAGGTTCTGATTATTTTATTGATGTTTTTATTTTCTGCAAAAAATTATGAAGAATATGATCAGTAAGAGTACTGAAAAGTGTCAGTATCGATAAGCAATACCAGTATCAATATCGATATCAGTACATTCCTGACCACACCTATCTCTAGTCTCAGGTGAGGTGACAGAAAGGTCTAAATTAAAGCAGCTGATGAAATGTGAAATTGTGGCTTGAAAAATACTAACTACAGAATTAGTTCTTGACATAAATACTCAAATATTTGCATTAATTAAGCAATACCTAAATAAAATACATTTGGTCATCTTTTGGCAATAACAGTGTTTTTGTTGATTCTTGGGAATTTATTCTAAAATTATTATTGTTGTTTAATTATTACTGTCCTGATAAATGATTTGATCAGGGCTCCAGATGGCTACTAAAATGGCCACCAATGCGGCTTGATTTTTTATTTTGCGACTAGTTTTTTCATTTCAGTCGCCAGTGGCGACTGTCTCTCACAACCAAGAGAAATTAAAATAAAAGTACAAGAAGAGTGACATCTCATAATGTGCAGATACACTCAACCTGAGTCTGCTGTTTCTACTACATGATCACGTGATTAGTTATGGGAATTTCGGCTCTTTTTAATGAGTCGGATCAGTTGGATCAGATCACTGAGAAGATCCGGCTCCTTTGGCTTCCAAACGCATAGGCAGATAGGGCAGACACCGCATTCACTGTTCCCAGTTCACACAATATGGCAGCTCGTGGCCATACTGCAAGTATACACATTCAGACTCCGTGACAAAAAATACAAACATTTTATTGTATACACAGGGGCTTAAGAAATAATATATACAGGACTGGATCTAAAATCCTTGGAACAGAACTGTCTTACACAACTTTTCTGTGTGTTGCCACTCTGTAATTTAAAAGTGTTCCGTCTGGAAGACAGTCACAACTAAAGACAAGAGCATAAAATGGTGGTTGTCAACTCCAAACTGTAGCCCCGATAAACTGATCAGAGATACAGTGACTGCTTGCCCTGGTGCTGACTGTTAGATAACACGCTCCACTACTTGACTGTCCCACCTTGACTGTCCTCTCAGAAAGAATCATTAAACCTCCTGTTTTAATGAGTGGTAGATTTGTGGCAGTATCTGTTACCAAACTACCACGGCACACATCACAGGACAGCTTTCTCAAAATGTGTCGAATGACAAACATTGGTAAGGCTGATCAACTTTTGATTATACTTGGCCGTTATAAAAACCCGCATTATATTGCTTACGTTTAGCCAAAACTTTGTTTGGAGGCTGACTTGAACACAGGAATGCGTAGCTTTGCTAGTTTAGTCTGGCTTAGCTAAGGGTAAGGTTTATAAAACGGGATTTTAAAATGGCCAAATATATTCAGAACAATTGTTCAGCCTTACCTATGAAGTGTAATCCCTCAAAATCTGGTTTGGAGCATATAGCCCCATGCAGAACATGCATGAAGCATCTTTATCCACTACTTCACTCCACAGCAGTGCCTAACGCAATTTGGCGGCGACGACGTTGACGTACGATGCAGCTGTTCATCTAGTCTAGTATTATTTTATGTCTGTGGTCAAAGTTACTCTGCATTTAAAGAACCGAACAAGTCTGTACTTTTAGTCAAAGAAGCGACACATCTCTATCGAGAGCAGTGTTGACAAGTTGAGTTTCATTTGAAACGATTTGCACGACCTGGCAACGTGTTGCAGAGCGCATTATAAAATATAGGAAAAATAAACATTAACTACACGAAAAAAAAATTGTCCATGTCATGATTTCTTGTTGTTTTAATGCTGTTTACATGGGGTATAACTGGAGACAAAATGTGTAATTTTTTTTATTTATAGCACATTTGACAGAGATTAATATAAAAAAATAATTTGGCTCCCAAACATTTTGTGTTTCGGAGCCAATGGCTCCTGAGCCACATTTTGTTATTGACTTCTGAAATGAAGATAACACTGCAAAACTGTTTTTTACTTATATGCTATGTATATAAAAAATAGGCTAGTGTGTTGCTTGTGAAATTTTATTTATTCAAAGAAAACATTTTGAACATTTAGAACAATAAAAAAAAGCATCAATTGACAGAATCACGTTTATTGGCTTATTGGAGCAGCAGCATGCTCTGTAAGAGACATATGGGTGTGGTGTAGGCACATGTACACATTGTTATACATTGTTGTTGTTTTATACTGTTGTGCCTGAGAGATACCATCGACCGGAATCAAATTCCTTGTATGTGTTCACTCACATATTTAGCCAATAAACACGATTCTGATTCTGATTTGGCGACTGGCACTGCACAACGGGCTCTAGGTCTAAAATCCGCTGGACCCTTGCATTGTCTGCCGGTGGCTGCAGGACTAAACGCTGAACAAACTGAAGCAGTGCCCTTTTAGGAAGCATCTTGTGCGAAACTGGGTACTGCGTGAATTGATGCACGCAGCCGTTTTCAGCCGTTCTTGTGATAAATTATTGTTTATTTTCCAAAGCCACAGGGAGTCGCAACATAGGGATGAAAGAGCCGCAGGTTGCTGACCCCTGCACTAGATGATACGGAGGCCTTGTAGAATTAGTTTTGCATTCAACATACCACATTCCCCGCTCTCATTTTGGCTGAGGCCTACATGTGCCTTTAGATCCTAGTACACTGCTTTCAACAGACAGGCACTGCTGGGTGAAACACATTGCTGGTGGGTGCTACTACCACTTTGGTCTTTTGAAAGCTATTCATACAGAACTGAATAAGGAGAGATCAAAGAAACTGATATTTTTATGCTCCAAGTGAATATAGATGGATTGCCATTATTTAAGAGTTCAAGTGTAAATGTATGGCCCATTGTGGAAAAGATAAAATAATTAAAATATTTAGATGTGTTTGTAATTGCACTATATTCAGACTCTAACAAACTAGCATCAGTACATGAGTATTTGCATGATTTGCACTTATAAGTTTTTATTTATAGTAATATACACGGATGCACCGATACTGGCAAGTATCGGGCTGATACCAGGCTCTCATGCTGCAACTAGTACTCGACCAGAATTCTCTTATACCTACAACTAAAACCACATGTGGTAAATATGATGTAGTGGCATGAAGTTGTCACAAGGTGGTAGTGTTGTCAATTATTTTTCCTCCTCATGGAATAGATTTTAAGTAAAATACAAAATGTACTGTATAATTACAGTAAAACTGTTAAACTCCTGTTTTAAATTTTGCTTTGCTTTTTTTGTAGTTTTAAGTATTTGATATTCGTGAAGCAAATTAGTCAATTTAAAAATCTATAAAAAGAAACTTCAAATATAATGTTAGGGTGACGGCTAAAATAGACCTACACTAGTATCTGTAATTGGTATTGGTACATAATAATAATACTTTATTACTCAGTCTAAATAAATAGTATCTGTACATCACTAAATATATGCCAGTAACACTGTAATTTATAAAAGTACTCTGTTGCTATCCACTGGGGAAAAATACAATATAGTATACCACATGTGATACAGCACAATAATGCTTGTTGGGTGGGTTCATAGTTATTCTAGAGATCGGTCAATTAATGTTTGCACTGTTAATGTAATTGTTCTTTCTTTACTAATCAACTTACATTTTAAATGAAATGCTCACATGGGTGGGGCTGCACAGCATAATAAAACAGAAACTGATGATGCTTGGTGATCATTTGGTTGTGCTTGCATACTCACAAATTGAATTAAGAAGAGTTTGAAAGCTTTTTTGTCAAACACAAATGCTAGATTTATTCCTTTTTCTTTTGCATAAATGATACAATAATACAAATAATACAAATTTTAACACATTTTGTTTTTCTCCTCGGTAGGCATGGTGCCTCAGCCATAGTTTCAACTTTGCCCTTACTGTTTTTTTGGTTATTTTAATGTATTCACACATTCACAAATTACAATGTGCTGTTGGAAATTTAGTGTCATAATAAACTTCATTACATAAATTACATTCTGAATGTTTTCATATTTTTCATTATTAAATGTCTTGACAAAGCTGAAAATAACATTTAATGCCAGTATTTGCCTTTTTTGCCTGTTATTAACATAAGCCATGTACTTGCATTTTAAAAATTAAATAAGAATTATAGCAGTAGTAAATTTGTGTAAGAATAGTTAATTAACTATATAGTTTTGATATTTGAAAAAAACTTTTGTGGGACTTGAGGTATATAGCCCAGTGGCCCAAACGGTTTAGCCTGTTAAAAACCCACTATTTATCCAAATTGGCATACAATAGCAGGGCCATACATGAGCCCAGGGAGTTTGCCCAAATTAGCCCCATTAGGTTTCCAGGTGGGCTGCCAGAGGTGGGGCCACCATCAGGGTTGGAATAGGACAAAAAATCGGCCCGGACATTTTGAGTGGACATTTTGAGTGGACATTTTTATGCGGTATATTTATTCACTATTATAAATGTGACTGAAATTAAATGTTTGGTGTATTACTCACTAGCACTATAATTTACAAGAATTATATATGTACTAATATCACTCAGGTTCTTGCTCACCCTCTTTACTTGCTGTCTAGGGCTGCAACGATATACGATACAAAACCGAATTCGCGACACAATTAGTTCCACGAACTCGCGTCGAGGTGTGAGGAGGGTGAATCGCGACACACCCCTTCCCGTATAACACCTTCCTGTATACAGTTCCCGCCCAGAAACATAGGTTTTTCGCCGTAATAGGAGGATTTTCACGTCAATTTCTTTTCTTTAACCAATAGCTGAGGGTCTTAGGGTTTCCAAGAGCCCTCCCACAAATTTACAAACATACAGTGAGTACATGTGAGTTATGACACTGGGCTTAAAAGTGTCTAAAAGCTGGCTGGGTTGTGATAAAACTGCGTTTTGTGTAATTGTTTTATTGTGTTTTATTGTGTTTTGAGCGAGTTTTGTGGTTCCGGGCAGCTGGGGAGCGTTTGTTTTGTTATTGAAAGGAGCGGTGAACCGAGAGAGACGAGTCGACTCCTCCAACTCAACCCCTCGTGCAGTTCACCGAAGCCTTGTCCTCAGTATGAATGGAAATGAAGCGTTATTTAAGAGTTTATTAGTTTATAATTTTGTGGTAAAGATAAGGTGTCTCCAAACAAAATGGCGCCTCAGAATTTTTCCTCTCCTCTACCGCAAATGAATCATGAGTCAAAAATCGTGAAACGAACCGAATCGTGGGTTTGGTGTGTCGTTACAGCCCTAGTATACATACAAAGTATCATTTTAATACATACTACTATAACAGCATCAAGCACATATCATTATATTTTACATCTATTTGTATGAACTATGTTGCCATCCTTATGAAAAACTTCATCTTCCGCAGGTAGTCATTAGGTGACGTAAACATTACATGCGATAACATTTGGTTTCCATTTGTAAGTTAAGAGCAGACTTTGTTTCCTTTTATGTGTGCTCCTCAGCAAAGGACAGTAAAACATAATAATGGTCAGTAAAAAAGTGACCACTGACTTCGGCCCAGGAACAAGGGGCTAATAGGAACTACTTTACTGCTTGTACCTGTAGTTACTGCAGAAAAGGTACATTTACACCTAGGGCTGCAGGACAGAATATTAGTACTGAGATTGTGCTTTTATATGTTGCAATCTTGATATTAATAGGCCTGTATCATCACTTTTCTGGAATTAAAAGGGCTTATATGTAAATATTCACTGCCTCATCCACACAGTCCATGGAGACTAAGTTTTTGTGATGTCACAAAACCCACATATTTTCATGGGACTCCTTATTGAGCCTACAACAGTTTAGGCCTGACTTGGTGGTCATCCTATCAGAAACATGTGACACATGATTGGTTAGAGGCTCATTTGCAGCCTTCTGCGATATCAGTATTGCAGAGACAGACATGTTGTGCAGCCCTATTTATACACATACACACAAAAATGTAGTCATCATCAATAGACTTGTTACACAGTTGTGTGTTTGTGGGCATATGTGTGTCTACACCAGCCCCTCGCTGCTCCATCCTGACCTGTGTTCTTCCAGGCTTTTTAACTGCATGCAGTACAAAGCGAGCCTCATGCCCTGCTGTAATGTCCCAGGCCTTTGATGAGAGCCACTGGAGCACAAATAAAGCTGCAGCAGGAGGCCCCATGTTTACGCTGAGGGGGCGAGCCCTGCCCCTGTCCCACACTGGCTTTGTGGGGAGCTAATGACAAGCCATTGGGCTGCAGCTCTGCATGAGAACACGGAGCCTTCGTCCTCCTCCAACAGCCCTCTTCGTCCTCCTCCAACAGCTCCACCCACCACAGACCTGGTGTCCCTCCTAGCCCAAACTCTCCATCTCTTTATCTTTATACTTTCTTTCTCAGTGTCCAGCTAGTGGGGCAAAAAATTCCACAGCAGGTAATGGTGAACAAAGTTATCTGTGTTTCAATGTGTCTACATAAACACACGTGCACGCACGCACGCGCGCGCACACACACACACACACACACACACACACACACACAAACATACTCACAATGACCTCTTAGCTTTGACCATGTTCAAAACTATGCTTAATTCAGGATAAAGTAAACAATCTAATGACAGTTTTGTGTGCAAAAACAGTGGGGAATTTTGAGAGAGTTATAATCATACTGCAACAGGCCATATACAAACATGGAATACCCATAAGGCACAGTGTCGGTTTAAAGAACCACACGCTACGTCTCTGAGGAGAGTAATCGGAAAGCCGAACAGAGAGGCAATTGGAATACTAAACACATCAGATAGAAATAGATGGTGATTTGAAGACCATTTTGAACGTAGCGTAAGTGGAGTGTTAAGTGTGTGTGTGTTTAGAACCTACAGATGGAAGATCTGATGAAGCAGCCAGTTATGCAGCCTGATTCAGTGCAGAGCTCGGGGCTAGAGCACAGATGCAGCGGGTGGTGGGCAGACGGGCACTGACACTGCCCTCGACCCCTAAACTCTTCTATTCACGATGCATGATTCTGTAGGAAACTCATCCTTCTCTCTTTTAAAGAGACACTCAACACTGCTGAAAACATACTCAAAATGTGTACTGGGCTAAGAAGAAAAGGAAAAAGAAGACAAGCGCAGAGAAAATGAGAGGAGAGGAGTGGAGAGGAGAGGAGGAGGGGACAGGAGAAGAGAAGAGAAGAGGAGAGGAGAAAAGAGAGAAGAGAAGAGAATATTGGATAAGAGAAAAAGAGGAGATACAAAAAGAGAACAGGTGAGCAGAAAACAGAAAAGGGGATTTGAGAAACAAAGGAAGAGAACAGACACAAAAAAGAGAACAGAAAACGAGCAGAAGAGAAGAGATGGATAATAAAAGTAAGGCTAACTGCTCCGTCCACAGCTCCATCAGTGTGCAGTGATGTGGGGACAATGAGAATATTGCTCTTAGGGAAAAACGCTCACAAGCTAGAGCAGTGCAATGAGGCCTTAACTCTCTCTCTCCCTCTCTCTCTTTAAAAAACAATCAGGAGCTTTCTGTTTATTAAGACTTATTTGAGGGATCTGAGGTAGTAGGGGAGAAGAATCACATTTTAGTAAAGAAGCACACCAAATTCAGGGCACGTTTTCTGGTCCTGGCCGTGTGTGTTTGTGCCTGCGTGTGTGTGTGTGTGTGTGTGTGTATGTGTAGCTGGAGGGAATTCAGTTGGGGAGGAGAAACTCCAGCACGCAGGAATGTGTGGGAAGAGCCTTGCCAGAGATTATAACCCTGCCATCCACTGAGGGGAATGCCCGCAACATATATATATACAGCACCAAGAAATGTATTGTCCATTCAATTCACTGTACAGATAATGCTTACCTAAGGCCAGCAGTAATAAGCACATTGTTTAGCCCAAAAACGCACTCATGCTAATACTTTGCCACTCAACACTAAAACTGTCATGCTTAATGAATTCAACTTGATTTCCAAGTCACTGATTAAAATGTAGTTTCTTAGTGAAAGGATGATAATGCAAATTCCCCTACTGTCCTCTTGTTACAGTCAGAGCCTACAGCCTCAGACACTCCACCATCGGAGATACAGACTGTCTGATACTTACTGCGGGCTATTTTTGCTACATATTTGCTACATGAAAATACATCTAAACATAATCGAAATAAAAAAGACTTAATGAAAGCACTTAGTACTGATCCTGTGTGGATTGGTTCTCAGAAAGAAGGATCAGGATCTAATAGATCAATATGTCAGTGCTGAACTGTCCATCCTTATTATCGGGACTTCATTAGTAGCATTGACTGGCTATCTGTGCATGTGCATGTGCACTGGTTTTTATCTGTCTAAAGGGAAACACAGTTTTGCAAACAGTTGCCCAGTCTGCGTGCTACAGTGACTCTTCTGGAGGAACATTAAAAACGTGTGTGAAGCTCTGGATTACATTGCAACAGTTTTATTTGATGTATTTAGAAGCTAGTAAGTGAGAGGTCTGTGTGTTTTTGTAATTGCTTGGTTAAGACTAGCCTTAATATTTTGTGCTTCTTTTCATATTAATAGCAACTGTAAATGTATTAATTGATAACACAATAAACAGAGTGACAACCAACACTGTGACAACACAGTGTATGTTGTCACAATTTTTTGGATAAAGTCTACTAACAACTCCAGATCCAATAGAGCACTACCCGCACTAACTACAACACTGTATCGCTAGTAAAAGGTCAAACACAGGTTCATTCTTTCTCTGCTCACGCCCTCCTTCTCCCTCCTTTTCTTCCCCCAATAAGACCTGCTCCTGCAGATAAGCTCTTCCTTCTCCTCTTCCTCCCTTTCCCCTCCTCCCTTCCTGTGCAGGTGAGCCTTTGCTAACTCTCCAGGGATTATACATTTACTTTCTAAGCAGGCTGCACAGCAGACCCATGGCAGAATCTTAATCAAGTCTTTCTCTGTTCTTCTCTCTCTCTCTCTCTCTCTCTCTCTCCACCTCAGTATAAGACCAAGTTCTCTTATCAGCATAGCGTGCAAGGCTAAAACAGGGCCATTAGAGGCTAGAGGTGATAAACTGACTGGATCAGGTTTTCTCCCATTCCAAAAAGGACAGATCCAAACTCAGCTGCCCTGTCTTTTACTCTGAAGGAGTCCAAGCGAACAGACCTTTATCGACTGTAATTTCACAGCAATTTGCAAAAAGAAACTATGAAAAGTTATGAATGGCTTTAATAGTAATTTAGCAAAGAACGCTAACATACATTATTCATTTTGTATACTTCCTTTTTATTCCCCAATTGAAGCTGATGAACAAGACAGTACGTCTTGAAGCCTTACCAGCAAGCAAATCTGAGATTTATAGCATTTAGCTGAGGCTTTTATCCAAAGCAACTTCCATTCCCTAACTACAGGGGGCAGTCTCCCTGAAGCAACTTGGGGTTAAGGGTGTTGCTCAGGAATCCAGTAGTGGTAGGATTCGAACCCATGACCAGTTGATCCAGAAGCAAATATCCTACCCACTAGGCCACCACCACCTCTTAAGTCAACACTGTTTGAGGCCAGTGTGAGATGGTTTTGGGATGCGCCTGATCCAAAGCTAACTGGTGCCTATTAGCTTCCATAACTTTTTTGCTACATTAGCCTTCTAGCTCCTTCGTAAATCTAAAGAAGCAAACTCTGGATCCTAAACATGTCTTGGCTACATGACTACATTTAGGGTAGGGGCTGAAAATAATGTTCATGCAATTATCCCTTTAAGACAATAACTAAGGGAAGGTTAGCACTCACACCTCATTATAATTCCTACAAATTCTTTAAGAGATTAGCTTTTCCAGTCATGTAAGTTGTGCCCTCCACTCCTTTACCTCTGCTTTACCAGCACCCACTTCCGGTGATCAACTCTTTCTCCTTCACTCCGGCTGTCTCTATTTCTGTCTTTTATGACTTTATTTGCTCAAATAGGTCAACATGCAAACAGAGCTGTTATTGCCACATTGCTCTGGTTAACGTGTAACTGGGTGACTGAGGAAAGTGATAGCGTCACTAGGATAAAAGGCTGGGAAATTGTACTGAAGTCCTGCTCAGAGAGGAGAAGAGGGAAGGGTTGTTTTATCCAATGCATTTAAGACTTGGTGGTGGGTAAAAGTCTTCAAAAGAACATTAAAAAAACATTTAAAAAAACATTAAAACTAAATGTTTTATGAGACCTAATGTGAATGTCCCACTTTATTTACACTTTAAATTAATATTATACCTTTGGATATGACAAGGTTGGGTCAAAAAGAAGTGTTCTAAGGTCGTGACAGTACTGTACAGTTCTGGGTTATTTATTTTTGCCAGACCCCTGAGTGGGCCAAACAAGAAAAGTCCTAAACTGATTCCCCATTGTTAAAACATACATGCATGAGAGTTTCAAGCGGCATCCTGCCGTGCAGGAGGCGCCACTTTGAGGCTCAGCAATATCAACACTAACATTTGTTTGCTGTGGCTCCAACAACTGCAAAGGACAAAGTAGAATAATGTTTCAGAAAAATGCTTGCCGCCATGAAGAGAGACCACTTTTCTCTCATCAGCCACAATCCTTTGATCCCCCTTACTCTGTTATTAAACTCATTATTCTTAATAAGCTACATTGTAACTACTATCAAACTAAAATGTAAGTATGCAAACATGAGTAATGAAATAATGCATGGGCCCAAACAAGGGCCCTCAGAGTTTATGGATCATATGTAAGAATCTGGGATAAACATTAATACTAGGTGGGTATTTAAAACGGGATAGTCGTGATCTAGTTCAAAGATATTTCAAAGATATATTTATACATTTATAGGTTTCATTTTAAGTCAGTCCCCCTTTTTCCCTCATTTTTGTCTGTGTTGTGAGTGTGTTGTGTTGTATGTTGCAGCTATGGTCCAGGAGGACGATATTTCGTCTCACTGTGTACTATATATATATATATACAGTATATGGGTGGGATCACAATAAAGCTCTACTTGGCTTGACTAGTTCCTAAAACTGATGTTACTTACAGTCATCACTCATTTTCCAGCTAAACTAGCTTTTCCTAGTCTTGTTTTCTGTGTGTGTTTATTTTTCTGACACATGGCTATTGTTTTAGACATGTTTTTTAGGCACATCACTGGAGCAGAAATATAACTCGTTCTGAAACTGACAGCGAGAATAAGATCAAGAGAAGGAAAATGGACGTGTGGAACACATGGGGAAAGAAGAAACTACAGCCTGTCAGAGGAGTGTGCTGGAGCTTTGTTGGTCGCGTGCCGCCACACCCCGTCTGAAATCTCCTTTGATCTGACACCATTCCCAGTTGCTCCGGCTGCTGCAGCCTTGTCTTAGCACAATTAGCCCCCTACATCCAGTCCTCCGACCCTCACGGAGCCCTGAAGAGGCCACCCGCTACCAGGGCACAGCTGAGCTGAGTCTGGCATCCCCAAAAGCCTCCCACCCCCATGTCTTACACTTCATCCTCCCTAAAAGGGGGCCTTCAGTGCCCAGCGAAGTGTTACAATCCCCCACACCCCCCCACCCCGCACAACACACACACACACACGGATGGTCTGTCAAGTACTTTAAGGATTAAATAGGCCGCATGCAGATTCACGTTTTCATCAAGGACTGAAATACCAAGGCATTTGGCTTGATCCTTCAGTCTCTCCCTTCCTCAGGGTGTATGTGTATGTGTGCCTGTGTCCATCATCCACTCTCTCAGCATGAACTCCTTATCTTGTAATGAGGAAGTGGCAGGGGTGATGGTGGGGGGTGGAGTGTCTCCACAGAAGGACAACATTAGAGGACTTTCACAGAATAAACATACATCAAACCATCCTCCAGTCTGGCTGAAGCAATTTTTCTAAATGGCACAAAAAAATAAGTTCTTGTGCTTTGAAGACACAGAGGAATTGAAATAATTGAAGAGCAAATTTCCAGAACTTACTCAGTCCAAAAGCATCGCGTTTTACTTGTTTTACCTATTGGAAAGCAATTCTTTTACAGTTACTTGTCATTTTTCAATGCCTGTTTCAAAAGTGCAACTCCTGCACATTTTAGTACAGGCAAATGTGTTTAAAAATATAATGAAAACAATGTTTAAGTAAATCAATATTCAATGTCACAAAATTATGTACAAGTTTAATATTTATATCCTACTACATGACATTTATATCCTACTACACCTACCGCTTGGGAGACCTGGGGAAGTAAGTACCACTCACGACTGTGCGAGTGGACTGAGTGAGTTTTGGAAATTCGCCTAATCTTGTACCGTGTATTATGCAAGGACTGAGTGAGTTTTGGTCGGTTATACCTTTGGACATAAAAAGATCATGTAAAAATATGCCAATAGTACTGTTACCTAAAAATCACAAAAATGGACTGAGTGAATTTTGGAAATGTGCTCTTCAATTGCTCTGCCACACTTTACTATAAGTGCTAGCCACTTCTAGTACACGAGCAGTAGAACGTAGTGTGCTGTTAATACCCAGGTGATGTACTAGAATAGGAAAAGTCTATTGTATAGTGCATAGAACACAAATGTAAAATGTAAGGTTTAATGTGTAAAATGGTGGGTTTACAAGAACATGGTTGGGAAGCGAGCAGAACATTCTGGAAGCCTCTTGGAGCAGTAGAGAAGGGTGTGAGCTGGACAAAGACGTAGATATTGCGTTATCATTGAGCTGTGAGCTGCAGCATGACGCTAGAGCCCTGAGGACCGCCAGCATTGATCCGCCCTCCCCTCCGCCACCCAGTCCCAACCCTGGCCTTGACTACTGATCAATGAGACACAGCTCTGCTCCTATCACACTGTCTGTTCAAAACTGGGCCTTCCACAGCCCCCAAGCACTGATATGTGCATGTGTTTCTTTCTTCGTTTTTCCAATCGATTGCTCGTTTGGAAAAAGTTGAGAAGTGCCCAGTCTTGAACGAAGCTCCTCTGGGTTTGGTCATGGGCTAATTTAAACTGTCACTGAGAAAATCCTGTCTAATACTGTAGCAGGTGTAATACGTGACCAGAATATATATCCACCTAAGATCAGAGAATATCCACACTGGACACACAACCATATCTTTAAAAAAGGTATCTGCTCAGCTTTTCATTCATTAATCAGTTCAATTCAGTCCAGTAACTACGATCTTATGGGCCATTATGGGGAGGCCCTAATGCCTCCTGTCCCTTTCCTATGAAAATTACCTTCAATGCCTTAAAAATGACAAAGTAACTTCCCATCAGATAAGTTTATGTTTTAAATTGATGTTTTTAATGTGTGCCACTCTATCCACTAGCAACTAACTTAACTGAAATGTTAAGCAAAACCTGAACCAAATTTAACCCAATTCAATTAAACAGCTTTTTACATGTCTGAAACATCTGAGCACATCTAAAAACTGAATGATGAGTGAAGTATATTCGAATGCATTCGGTTGCATGATCACTATGATATGATACGAATCTGTCACTTGGTTGGATTATTATCTTCATATTTAAACATTTTGAAACTGGAGTAATAAATAAGAAGAGTACAGCATGAACTGGTTAATCCAAGTATAATCCTCTGGGTAAGATGCCAAAATCATAAAGAATCTTTCGATGCATATCTGACCAAGTGGCTTGGTTTTAGTCCTGGCAGGTGGGGTTAAGATGGTTAAAGTGGCATGAGTTTGCGGGGACGCAGCTGCGCCTCTCTTCTCCTGTCCTCCCTTGATCATTTCACTTCACTTCCCTCACTCCCGGTGATGCTCCCCTGGCATATGGCTCAGCGCCCCTGACTGCAGCACAGCCCCAGAGGAGCAGTCGGGTCCCACTGCAAACCTCTCACTCACCATGCCAACCCCCTGCCCCCACAGCCCCAGCTCTACAATGCTCACAGTCACAACTACCATACACTTCTGCATTATTTATTATTGTATTATATGTTCTCACACCCTTCCTCTCACTCTTCCTATCCAGTACTATCCAGCACTCTTTCTACCTTTCTCTCTTTGTTTCTCTCAGTCTCTTTCAAGCCACTTTCTTCCTGGCTTCCTGGTTATCTTTGCTTTCATCACCACCGCCCCCAGCACCACGGGAGAACTGTTTATTTCTGTCTTTTTTAAAAAAAGAAAAGAGTGAGTATAGGAAAAGATGTAAGAACGCAATAACACATTTTATCTGGGGTATGAATCTGCTAAAGTGAAAGGAAGATATACAAGTACTATTTCTGGAACTTTCTTAAGTTTCCTCTTAGATTTCTGGTCTGCTGATTTCCACATATTTATGTTATAATTCATCATCCCTTTAGATTCTGTGTAAGTCTGAACAATTTTGCACACATTCTCAAAATACTGAAGCAATCTATGGACCACTAATGGCTAATTAGACAATTGTGGTCAAAATGAAATATATACATGTGAAACATCATATAGTGCTTCACTACTCATGATTTAAAAGATTACTCTGATTATTATGTTCACTAAATTTAACAATTATTTTATTATTTTGCATGCGTCTTCCATTAACTGGCTTCAAAAGATAAACTATAAACTGTTGCAGATTTCCAGCTGTTGAACAGACACAGAAAACTTGTGGTGAGTTTTGAATTCACTGGAATTTTGCTTTCCTATCTAAATGTACTCTACATGGCCAGAAGTATATGGACACCAATCCTAATTATTGATATTAGGCAAATAGTGCCGACTGATCGTTCTGAAGACACAGACTAAAATAGCACAGTCATCAGAAACCACCTTTCCCACAAGTTGGTATGTAAAATTTCCACCTTGTTAGATTTACTACAGCCAACAGTAGATGCTGTACGCATCTAGAAGTAACAACAGTTTAGCCACAAAGCTGTGGACCAGCCAGATTCAGAGAACAGGGCCTCTGAGAGATGAAGACTAAAGTGCGCATCCCCTGTTGCATCACTCACTACAGAATTTCAAATGGCCTTTGGAAGAAACATCAGCACAAAACTGTGCATAATGCGTACCATGGCCAAACAACTGCACACAAGGCTAACATCACTATGGGCAATCCAGAGTCAGCTGGAGTACTATAAACACTTAGAGTAGTGTAATGTAGAGGATCTCACTTCACTAACTAGCAGTCTGCTGGTGTATGGGTCAGGAGAGAACTATCTTAAGAAATGCATACAGCAAAGAGTAAAGTATGGTGGAGGAGGGATAAGGAGCTGTGGCTGTTTTCAGGGTTTGGGCTCAGCCCTTTAGTTTCATTGAAGAGTGGAGGCTATTATATCTGTAAAGGAAGGTGGACTCTACATTAACGGCCAAGGTTTTGGGATGTCCCAAAATTGGAAACTTCAGGGCCTTTTAGACCTTCAGACCTAATGATTTCTTGGAACTTTCTGTTTCATTTTTATTCAAAATAATCATGATTGTGTTTAAAATCAGCAAGTTCTGCAATAATACTGCTAGAAACAAAGAGCTTCAATTTTTGAAATGCCCACAATTATCCAGTAAGTTTTTTTTCCCCCAAGGTATCAAGGTAGATCTTACTGTGCCAGAGTACCAACCAACATAATTAGGAAATAACCGAGGAATTGTTTTGATTTACAGTGGATGGAACCAATTCTTTAAGTGCCATGCCTAGAGGTGTCACTCAGAATTATTAAAGATATCCTGAGTTCTATTAAGGTTGTCATCAAATTCAAATGCTAACAAAACATTGCGCTACTTGCTTCTAAACATACATATACGGTTTCAGCTGAAAGTTGAGGATCTACACTTTTAACAAAATTGATTTTTTTCAATGAGCTATGAGTGAGAAATTGGTTTGTTTCAATGAGCTATGAGTGAGAAATGATTAACATAAATATACAATATGCTTTTGTTCTGATTAATTCTTCTAAGGATTAAACATACTTAAGTTCTTAGGGGCTGTAAAACTACAATGTGTGTGTTAGTGTGTGTGTGTGTGTGTGTGCACACGTGTGTGTTGTCCTTACCTTCCCCAAGGTCTTGGAAGAGTCCCAGCTCCTCTTGTCCATGGAAGGGGGTATCTGGTAAATCTCTTGTTTCTGGTTCAGAGAAGGAGGCACCTGGTACACGTCTTGCCCAGGACTTGGACCTCCAGCAGGAGGGGGTACTTGGTACACTTCCTGTCCTGGAGCACCCATGGAGGGGGGCACTTGGTATATCTCTTGCCCGGCCAAGTGGTACTTGCCGTGGCCTTGTTTCTGTGTGAGGGCAGGGGCTTTGGGCTGGGTCTGAGGGGTCTGAGGGCCGGTTGGCACCTGATAGAGGCTGGCGTTGTTGGTTTTGCCATGGCTGGGAGGCAACATGTAGACAGTGTCTGGGTTGCCGGGAGTCGGGGGGCTGGTGCAGGTGTATGCAGGGTGCATGGCTGTGTACTGGGTGGCAGGTGAGGGTTTGGTGTAGGCGCTGGTGGGCAGGCTAGTCTGGGGGGAAGGGGATTGCTGCTGCTGCTGTTTGTCGTACATGCCCACCAGGATCTTGAGACGATTTCCTGGCACAATTCCCTGACGACCATGCAGCGAGCAGAGCCACCAGCCATCCAGACCCTGTGTGTCCCTCTCTAGAACTGTCATGATGTCGCCCTTTCTGAAGGACAGCTCGTCTGGAGACTCAGCCACATTGTCATACAGGGCCTTGGCCAACACATTCTGGAAGAGAGAGAAAGACAATGTTTATCTGGGGGTTGACACATGAAAAAATCACTAAAAAGAAAGCAAGCAACCAGAGATCAGCGAGCATGCAGTTTGCAAAAAAAGGTAACCAGTTATTAATATGCATACATAGTGGTGGTAAAATGATATGATGTATCAACATCAATAAAGGAAATGAGTTATTTTTAAATGTAAACATCAAAAAAAGCTTGACATATTGGTTTAATTGTCTGTACTCCACAACAGAGTAAAGCTTAACCATTAAGTTTTTTTTTTCAATTTTGAAATTTGTGACTTGCTGATGCATCAAATTATTAATGACCCCATTCGAATATCTGAAGAGTTTTCTTAACGGCAACAGAAAGGGCAGGCGTGTATTTGTTTAAACCCAAAGTGCAACATTTACAGAAAATGTTTTGGTAGTCCCCGTCTTACACAAGGACTCCATCTGTCCCCGTGCTAAAAGGGCCACCCACAAGTGCTGCCAGCCTTTAGCACTAAACAAATATTTATTCTTAGGCCCCCTTTAGTAGCCCCTCCACCATTCTCAGGCAATAGGGAATGGCAGAGCCTGGCACGTGCCGAAGCCCATCTCAATGCACCCACTTAATAAAGCCCCAGATAGCCAATGGCTCTCTGTCACAGTCTTCATGGCCAAATGAACAGGGTAGGATAGGCTAATTGTAAAGAGGTTCTGCTGGCAAATTAATCACCTGGTCCTCTATTGCTCGGTTCAGAGTATAGACTTACTGTTATAGAAACACAAAAGTGAAGCAGAGGTTTTTCTCTCTCTCAGCAGTCAGGCTTTGTGAAGGATAGTAGGAGGATTTGCCTCATTTGTGACATTGAGAATATGTGAGCAGACCCTTCTCAGCCATAGCCAGGGTGGGAGTGATACTGTTTTGTCAATACTTTGACTCTGTACCATGATATGGAGTTTACCATGCTGTGTATACTGTGGTAATCCAAAAACAACCCTACACCAAAACAAATTAAACATGGACATAATCTTTCACGGTGATTACTGTCAAATATGAAAACCTGGCATTCGGGTGAATCCTATCAGAGTAAAAGGAGGAAGATGGAGTTATGCTGTAGCTGCTTACAGTCATTAGAGCACAATCTACCACAAGCAAATCTATCTCTCTCTCCTTTTCATCCCATTCAATTTGTCCTTACATACAGCCATAGCCCGGCTTCACACAGACAGACCAACCACAACATTAAAATCACTGACAGGTGAAAATAAAAACGTTTATTATCTCATCACAATGGCACCTGTCAAGGGATGGGATGTTATTTAGCAAGCCAACAGTTAGTTCTTGAAGTTAATGTGCAGGTAAAATGGGCAGGCGTAAGGATCTGAGCAACTTTGACAATGGCCAAAACCAAGTAAATGCTGATTCTGATTGAAAGATATCAGAACACACAATCTGCCCTCCAGGTTTTCCAGATCTCAGTCGAATGAAGCAGGCCAGAACTCACAACTTACAGGACTGAAAGGATCTGCTGGTAATATCTTGGTGCTAGAAACCACATCCTCAGAGGTCTTGTCTCTACAGGTCAGTGCTATTTTAGTGGCAAGAATGGGGTCTACACAATATTAGACAGGTAGTCTTAATGTAATGGCTGATTAATGTATATGTACATGTATGTATGTATGTATGTGTATTCTCTGTGCCACCACAGTGATTGGCAGTATGTGAGTCATTAGCCAGTGAATGTAATCTCCATAACTAAGTGAGAGGCTCCTCACAATGTGTGTGTGTATAAAGACCTGTGCTGAGACTGGCAGGGCCATGATGAATGCTAGGTCTGTGTACTGGAGGAGTGAGCAGAGACGCACTAAGGCTGTGTCTCGCTGATGAATGCCCCGCTTGTGCTGCTGATCTTGGGGACAGTCACTGTAGTATCTCCTTTAGGCTGAGCCTGGAGACCCACACAATAAACCAGAGTGGCTTACTGCCGGCTAGCAGCTGGCTGAGATGTCACCCTACATGCCTGTTGCACACACACACACACACACACACACACACACACAAATGCCAAAATAATGAGAAGCTCTCAAGACTAGCTGAAAGAACTCATTGACTCTCGGTTTTCTCCATGGAGACAGCTTAAGCCTCTCTGAGAGCTTTTGCATAGGAATTTCAGGTGCTGTTTTAGCGGCAGTTTGGACTGCATGACCCATTACTGAGAAAAAAAAAACACACAAAAATAGTGGTGCACTGCTGAGATTCCAGCAAAACAAACGTACTGATGCACCTTTGAGAAATGTCTACAGAAGCCCTGCAGCTCCGGCATGTTTAAAGTGGAATTATTTAGACCCCATGGGCAGCTTCTGCAATTTGAAAACCAACTTCCTGTGACAATTTTCTCCCTCTTTCCCATCAGTCTTGTTGTCTCTAAGTCTCATTCTCTTGTCTCTTAGTCTCTATCTCTTTCTGTCTTCACTGTCTTCTCCGCATCCACCCATCTCGATATACAGACATATTTTTGGGAGAAATTCGTCCTGCCAGGAAGAGGGACCCCCTAGAGACTGGATGACATCACAAGGGGTTGAACTTTGCCTTCATTATAAAAGTATGCCAAGTGTTTCTTTCTTTCTCTCACACTCCTCCACAATTCCCTGACTGTTTCTTTTGCACTCTCTCCCTCCCTCTCTGTGTGAACAGGAAGTGCTTGAGGAATGATTCACGTGCGTTTCTGATCGAGGGTGAGTCAATGGCACAATGACTCTGAGTGTAATCTCACTTGTTCAGAACAGACGGCATTTGCAACAACACAAGTACACACTGAGTCACTGACTGCCTAGAAAGACAATGTTAGGCTACAAAATACATGATGAATAAAACATACAGAATAGAGCACCTTCTGACACTGTATGACATAATGTCATATACAAATGTTCAAACTTCCCTGGCAAATTATTTTTTTTTTGTCAAACTCAACATTTCAGTAGTGGTGATGTATTGCGGGGTGGAAAAGTTTCTTCTCTGCAGAGGATATGTGCTTATAGTTATTAGAAAATTAACCACTTTTGAATAGGACTGTACTGCTAAATAAACGTGGTGGCTCTATGAAGAAATGGTTCTTCACACTCAACTCATTTACAAACAGTTCTTTAAACAGGTATCCATAGATACATTTATTCCACAACCAAAAAAGGGTTATTTTGCCAATATTGTACATCGCAGAGCTACAAGTGATCCCTCAGCCTGAATTTTGTCGTGTTAAAAAACATAAAAATGAGTCTAATTCAGACATGCACTTTGCTCCATCCTAATTGGTGAAGGATTACCTTCCTTTACTATCGTCCTTCTTCCTTCCAACCACCCCTGATCCTAACCATGCACAGAGGAACTATAGAGAGCATTCTCTGTAGCTGCATCATGGTTTGGTACTGTAATTGTCCCATTATGGATCGCAAGACCCTACCGAGGACTGTGATGACAGCTGAGAAGATCTTTGGTGTCTCTTCCCTCTGTCATGGACATTTACACCACACTCTGCATCTGCAAAGCCAGCAACCTTGTGCATGACACCACACACCAATTACACACAATTACAGCAGGACTGCTGCTGCTATTATTTGCACAATTATTAATTATTGCTATTATTGCATTTTTTCACCTAACGACTCTAATGCTGCAGTATTCATGTATTCATTCAAACTTCAACAGCCAGTGTTTTTTGCTCTTGGGGTTTTCCAGAATTCTCTCTCTCTGTCCTGTCCGCACTTCTGTAGTCCTGTGGTGTTCTGTTTTTGTTCTTGTGTGGTGCCATGGCCTGGACGAACATTGCTTCATTTCACTGTGCACTGTGTATGTGGCTGAAATAACAATAAAACTATTTGACTTGACTACATTAGCTTTTTAGCTCGAGTGCAAAGCTAAATAAGCAAACTTTAGACACCAAATGTGTCTTGGCTGATCAGCTATGACTGAGGTGAAGGAAAAACAATCTGGCTTCAAAACGGTTACGACAACCCAGCTTCATAACCATGAAAATGGCCTGGCCAGCTCAGTCCTCTGTGTCGATGGTAGACAAAGTCTTAACATCACACTTCATTATACTCAGGAGAAAAGAGAAAAGGGAGAGAATAAAGAGGAGGAGGAGCAACAGAAAGGAAAAGTCAAGGAAATTCATCATCAAGGGACTAAAAGTTCATTCATTTGCATTTAAAAGGGTCATGAGCAGATGAGGGGCAAGAAGTTAACAATGGCGAAGGGGGTGGTGTGTTTAGGAGAAACAGAATGAGAAACAGATAGAGACAAGAAATGAATCGAGTGAGAGAAAAGCTTCCACAGGATAGAGCAGAGACAGAGTGGACAGAAAGAGAGAGAGAGAGAAGGAAAAGAGGGATGCAGAGTTGTGGAAGGAGGGAAGGAAAGGGTTGTGCTTTTCATTCAGACATGGCCACTGAACAGGAAATAATGTGGCAGCTGGTGGACCGCGCTCAGTGCAGACAGGTCAATGAACGGGAAGGCACAGAGCAAAAGAGCAGTGTGTGTGTGTGTGTGTGTGTTTGAAGGGGGGGTATAGCAGCTTTTGTCTTCTGCCTTTAAATGGAACAAACATTAGTAAAGTCAGCAAAGTGTGTGTGTGTGGTGTTTCCGTGCTTGCATGTGTGAGTGTATGAAGCCCCAAGGGCAAGTGAAGGGCAGAAGGGTGCACGCTGCTCTCACAACACTTTGACTTAACAGCTATAAGTTACCTCAGATAAGAAGGTATTGAGGCTGTCACAAATATTCAATTTAACTAAAGTTAAATAAACAACCAAATAAATGCCTAAAAATTCATTTTCCAGTAAAGCATCAGTCGTTGAAAGGGTGTGCCTGGTTTGTTCAGACAGGCATATTTGATTTTTCAGCATTTCTGTCTTGGGCCAAACAGATTTTATTCAGCCAAAAGGATCTCTCAACATAAGGCTAAGTTTGGCCAGTCAGATTAGCTCTCATGTGTATACGTTTTGTCTATTTTTATTATCTGGCCTTATTATAAAACATGGAATAATCTACAAAATGACTAGTAATTGAATAATGTACTCATTTAATTGGTAATGACACCCCTCACTATGCTGCACAGTAGTGGTTTGACATGGACTAGCTGCTGTCTTTTATTCCCCCTCAGCCACTCCTATCAGTCATGTGAGCAAACACCACCTCCGCCAACTAAGCCTTCAAAGCAGGTGGACACAACACACAAAATGCCACTGTTATTGTTTCCCATAAGCACCTGAGCCTGACTGGTCAAGTACAGAAGGTTGAGAGGAAAGTTTTGTCCTCTGAGCTGTGTAGCCACAACAGGGAGCCGAGAGTTACGTTGCGAGGCTGGGAAAGCAGCATTAACCTTAACAGTGTGCAACTGCTGTTAGCATTTAGATTCTCTGCCCTGCTTTCCTGGCTGTTGTTCTATGATTTGAGAGGATCTGCAGGGTTGGTAAGTAGGAGTTAGGAGGAGCAACAACAAGACAGTGATTAGAATGAGGTTTAACAGGCACACATGTGTTGTTATCAGACAGTGAGATCAGACTGGACGGACGGTTGTCATGCTCTGGAACACTCAGAGAGCTGGGAGATGGGTCTGAGTCAGACGCAGATGGGTGTTTTCGCCTTTATCGGCTCTAGTGAGTGTGCCGCGTGACGCACGAACAAAGCACACACCTGACAGCTCATATGCCGAGATCAAAAAGATCAGGCTTAACTGAACAACCTACAGCAAGGTCAAGCATTTAAAAATAAAGGGTCTTGAGTTTTTATTTTAAATGGAGGTTCTCTGAACTTTAAAATGGTACTCTATCTCAATGTAAAGAACCATTGGTTGAATGCTTCTTCAATTTCTTTAAATAGTGGCTCCAAAGACCCCTTTCTGTCTCCTCCTTTTTATTTTTAAGGGCATAAATGCACAACTGTGACATAAGCCCTGCATTTAAATGGGGAACTGCATTTAAATGGGGTTCATGGGGTAATTTCTCTTTTTAAAGGTGCTACTCTGGATTTTTTCCCATCCAGGTTTGCCATGTCAGTGTTTTTCTCCCTCCCCTCCAGAGAAAATGATCTACTATTGCCCACTAACTCCTGGTCAGATCACTTTTGTCCGAGCCGGATACACATCTCCATGATTTTCCTGGCAGATACAGCCTCCTGTCGGAAAAAGATTTTTGACCGCTGCTACACGTGATATTAGTGCCCCAGCACACATATCCGTATTATGAACTTCTCAAAAGAGAAAAACAATGGATGCTTTGGAAGAGTTCTGCAAGCATTTACTTGTTCTGGGTGGTAGAACTTCTCCATCCTCTATACGGAGAGAGCATCAGTAGAGAGAGTAAAAATAAAGTGAAATAAAACAGCAAGTTCTCCCAGGCCGATTAAAAGGGCGAGCCACAGGTATTAAATATCATAACATCAGCTTTTTTGGGAAAAATGATAAAAACTTTCAGCTTGGTCTTGCTCACTCTAAGGTCATTTTATTGCGGTGTGGATGTAACAGAATGTTATTACAAACCCAAGTCAAATGCCAAAAGTGCTATACAGTAGTTTCTAACATTAGACAAGTTTGAACTGGATACACTAGATAAAAGACATGCTTAAAGTACTTCGCATGGAGCCTTCACACTGGAAATAGAGCATAGAATATTTACACAGAGAGAAGACCTTTTACTATCAAAAAGAAAAAGGCAAAGTGCCTCAGATGGCTTGAGCTACTTAAAGCAAAGAACAATAGCGGCCTGCTCTAGTTTCAAGAATATATGGGCTATGTTTGCTACAGGCAAGACCAAACTTGAGCACTAACAACAGGCCACGAGAGAAAAGAGAAAAGGGGTAGGAGGCACAGAATTAATTGTTGGTGTGTAAACGTGTGTGTGTGCATGTGTGTGCGTGCGTGTGTGCGCGCGTGTGCATATTAAGGCTGCGCTATATATAAACGTAATATTTATTGCGATATCACGGCAATATGCAAATAACCCTCTAACCGATCACAATGTTTCTGACAGGGTGATCATTTCACAGCTTTGTGTGAACTTTATTGGTTGTTGTGATATATGAAAGTGTTCATGTAATCCACCTAAAAGTCAAATTATGAAAAAAAAAGTAATTATCTCTTTTCTGATTGGCTGTCCTGTATTGCAGCTCTTTCAGAGGAGTGAGCTGAAACACACCTTAAAATTTCAGGATGAAAGGGCAGGGTTAAACTGCTGTAGGCTAAATAAGGAGTCCTATGGAAATATGTGGGTTTTGTGACGTCACAAAAACTGATTTGATAGCAGGCTGTTCTTGTAGCTTAGTTTCCATGGACTGTGTGGATAAGGCTGTGAATATTTACATACTTTAAGCCTTTTTAATTTTATATAAGTGATGACACTGGCCGGTTCATTTCACAACTGCAACATGTAGAAGTTTAATCAAAACACTAACATCCTATCCATATTGTGCGGCCATAGTGTGTATGTGTGTGAAGGAATGATGATATAAATAAAACAAAAAGAAACATGAGTGAAGATTTTTTGTAACTTGCGCATGTGAATATGTACATGTGTGAGTTTGCACATAATTCCCTCCACAAGTCTAGGCACATTGCCTTGCTCCTGCTTGCCAGCCGTCCACTTACTGGAGCATTCCTCAGCTCCTATCCACCTCTTCCATTACTCCACATTCCACCCCGTCACACATCTCTCTTACAACATACAATAAAAGACACACAAACACCTGGCATGCGCGTCACAAACCCCACTGGGGTAAGTCATCCAGACAAAACCAAAAAACAACCAGACAAAGACACCAAAACACCAGGCCTTCACGGAGACTTCCTAGCTTCTGTCCCTGAAAGCATGATAAACACAATCCCACACACTCCTCAACACTCTAAGAAAACAACAGACTCGCTACAGAGGAGTGAATGATCATGTCTTCCTTCAGGCAACAGCAAAACAAAAGCCTGCTCTCCCAGCCCTCCTTTCCAGCTAGGTGAGTGTGTGTCACTGGTAAGAAAACAGCTCTGATTCTTATAGCTGCGGGCTACAGTCAAGTGCTGGCTTGCTGCCCACTTGCAGTAGGCTTACTCGACTGACACGTTGCTTGTATATGGTCGAAACATATCCCTGTAAGCCTTTAAAAACAGGCTTCACAATTTAGAATGCAGGGGTAGCACAGGATTTGCTAACACAGACTTGGGTTTATTTTTGACTCTGCAAACACAGTGCAACAGTCCGTGATGTTAAGAGGGGTATTCTCAAGCCTTTAACTCTTCGGTTAAATGGTTGCTGCCTGAGCCCTGAGCCCTGAGAAAAAATATAGCTGAGCTGAACATATAGTGTTGGGCATGCGATACAAAGTAACGTTGTAACAGAAACACAGTTACATTACTTATTACAGTATACATTCTTTGTGACTTTAACAAGAAGTGAGTTATTTGTGCCACTTACATAAACCTTAAAGAGAAAATAAATAATATTTAAAGCATATATTTTGTCTCTATATATTATCTGGGCCTATTCTTGTATGTAATTTTCATGCATGCAGAGTCCACACTTTACCTACAGAACAGATTCTCAATATGAAACAGAACTTTACATTTTATTCACAAAACCTTCAAAAGACTCAGCTGTTCATGCTTTTCAAGTATTAAGGGTTGTTTGTTCAGAGTAAAAAAATACTGACATGTCTTTTAAGCAATGTTCGCTGTGACTGACTATTTTCTAATTCTACCTAAACTACTGAAATGACCACTGGGTGAATACAGAGGTAAAGTAATGAGTAGTGAGACTACTTCCAAGGTTCCAGAAGGAAATGCAATTCCATTACATTTTGAGAGAAATAATTAGAACTTGTAATGGATTACTATTTTGAGGAACTATCCCAATAAAGCCAGTCTCTTAAATGGTAGCATGCATGCTGCACATTTAAGCTCAATGAAAACATCTTTGCCTGTAACAGAGCAGAGTTTTAAGAGTTGATCGAGGAGAAATCGGAACGTAATCCATATGGAGGAAACAAGGACAAAGCACACTGCTGCGCTAACAAGCTGCTGCACGGCTGAATCATTTTCTTTCTCAGTCTCGAGCTGAGAAATCCTCATCATGGTGTAAACATGTCCAGAATTCTTCTGGTTCCCAGCGATAAACCCCAAAATGTCAGGCTTTCATAGGGCTACAGTGATTCCTCTCTGGCTGTGAACGTTGCTGTGACCTCAGTTCAACATTCCAGTGGTTCAGTAGCACTCAGGAGGCCAGGAACTCGAAGAGGATTGCGATACAAAGACAGGAAAAAACTTCAGCCATGGTGTATCAAACAGCTTTACTCTTTTTTTTTTAAGACAATTGTTTAAAAGTTTCTTGAGACATCAGCCCTTTGTGTTGTTAACCAGCCACAAATATGATGACAGATCATTCTTAGTCATTTTACAGCATAATCGCGCCTGGTTGCTTCATTACAGTGTTACAAAGCATGAGCTTCAGTCAGTTTCAGGCAATACGAGCCACATACTGCTTGTTTCTCTCCAAAGACCAAGACATTTCACGCTAATATGAAAGGGAAGCCCTACAGGTACGGCAACATGAAAAAGCCACCATTGCGCCCATATCTTCTGCATGCAGGCATCCATTAGCTTTGCCCTGGGAGTAGTGCTGTGATCAGATCCCTTATCTAAGCTTCCTCTGTCACTCTCTCTATTTGAGAGATAAGGAAAGAAAGAGGGCAAAAGAGACAGGTATAGAGAGACAGGTTTGGCTTGTGAAGAACATACTGACAAAAGCGCCCTAAATTCACTTGATTTCCACTTCATTGCCACATGAATAAAATATATTACATCACAAAGAGAGAGAGAAAGAGTAAGACAGTCGGAGAGAGCAGAGTCAGGAAAAGTTTCTGACATTGTAGCATCATCTCCAAGTCGAGATCAAGGGCGAACATACAGTACTGTGCAAAAATCTTTAGTCACCCCTCATTGTCTTATCTTCGGCATGTTAAATAAATTAAAGAAATGGGAACAAATGTTTTATTGTGACATACTGCAAAATGCCTAAATACACAAGGTACCTAGATAAAGGAGTTCCAACCACTCAGCATTCAGCACCACCAGTATACTGATCACCGCCTGATCATCTGGAATCA
>JBBPCY010078841.1:0-26983 GCA_037974405.1 Brachyalestes nurse | reverse complement strand
CAGTCCTGAAAAAGGGACGTTTCTTTTTTTGCTGAGTATATATATATATATATAATTATTATTAATGATCAAAAATTGGCAGATTTGATTAGCAAGAACAACAAGGTGCCATACAGAGAAACTAACAGACTGACACAGAGCCAACAACCTGAATATCTCTGAATATGGACAAAACAAAAGAAATGGTTGTTTCTGGAGGGCAGAATGTGATCACTCTCAGCTCAACATCAATGATTCCTGAGTGGAGAGTCGCACACACTCTAGTTCCACACATACACAAACACACCTCTGAACTGAAGTTTTGCTTCTTGTAAGACAATTCATATACACCTATCTATTCTGCATGGTGTGAATACACAGTTGCCCCTGTCAATAATATTTATTATATAACGCACATTCTCTGTCATGCTGCTGGCATTATTTGCACAATTCATATTTATTGCTGTCGACCTCTGTTCTGCATTTTTACACACTTAGCGACTCTGCTGCTAGAATACAGTATCTGTCATAGTATTATTTTCATTCAGACATCGACAGCAATAAGTGTTGTCTTGTCCTGTTGTTTTGTTGTCCTGCTCTCCTTATACCCTGTGTATTTTGTCCTGTCTGCTTTTATGTAGTCCTGTGGTGTTTCTGTTTTTGGTCTTGTGTTGAACCATGGTGCTGGAGAAATAGTGTTTCATTTTACTGTGTACTGTGTATATAGCTGAAGTGACAATAAACCTACTTGACTTGAGGTGATGTGTCTGTGTGTGTGTTCTTCTTAACATAAAATAAGTTTAGATAAACTTTTATTAAATTTGCATTGCTGCAGCAGAAAGTAGACAGAACAAAGGAAAGCAGCAAAAAATAGATTAAAGCTGGAAGACTATTGCAATTGTTTTGGTGTACACATGTTTATTTCCTTTATGTGCATTGAATCAACACAAAAAAGCTGAGAAAAACTCTCCAGCGCTGTATTCCACCATTTCTGGGTGCTTTTAGAGGTTTGTTTGGGGTCGTTGTCCTGCTGGAACATCAATGACTTCTGATGCAGACACAGCTTTCTGACACTGGGCCCTACATTGCGCCCCAAAATATTTTGATAGTCTTCAGATTTCATGATGCCTTGCACACAGTCATGTCACCCAGTGCCTGAGGCAGCAAATCATCCCCAAAACATTGAACCTCCACCATGTTTGACTATAGGTACCGTGTTCTTTTCTTTGTAGCAGCAAATGCTCAATGTGAAGATCAAAATCACAACCTTCAAATAAAGGGACTGATTTGTTACCTACTGCACTAACAAGGCAGTAACCTTAGGAACAGTAAACTAGGCTACTACACAAAGTAATGCCCATTTCTTATGTAGCAGTCGACAAAAAGCACTGTGCATTTCTCACTTGCACAAAAAAGGAACTTCCTATGCAGGCCACCTGGATGTAAACCAGAAAATCTTACCACAAGACCCTATGGGACAAGTGACAAAGCAACTGCTTTAGTATAACCTTTTAGTATAAAACAAAATTCCTGTTAAGCAATGATTGCATAGTCAAAGCCCTGTGCTTATTGGGAGGTACATGCGTCACTTAGCTAATCATACTGAAATGAATAGACAGTAAAACTCATGAATCACTCCATCCTATCATGTAATCTATGAGTTAATCTGCCTTTTGACACGTGTCCATGCATGTCCGATGCAAGAGTCTTGTTAAAAAGAGGTTCACTTTCCAAAGTGTTGATGATGACAAAAATTCAGGCAAGGATGAAATAGTAGGTTTTAAGAAATATTTCCTAAAGTATTTACAGAAAAACGGTAGAACAGTGCATAGAATATGTTACATATATATTACGGATTTGACTGCCCTGTTTATGTAGATTTCATGTAGAGTATTATAAATTGAGAGTGTGAAAGTGATTGGACACCTCAGTTAGCTTGGTTCTAATGTAATACAGTAAACCCCCACTTATCAGAGGGGTTATGTTCCAAGAGCACTCGCGTACAGTGTAAAACCGTGATGTGATGTGGTACAAAAAAAATTACTAATGCCTATTTTTAAAGTGTAAACCCTAAATATGCCCACAAATATGTTCCCAAAACACTTTAATTTAATTTTAAACTCATTACCCTTAAAGAAAATGTAAAGGTTAACCCGTATTCATACTGCATAGTGAACGCACACTGAACTCTTGCAGTGCTAGATTGTAAAATACTGATGTTAACCCTGTATAGACCGTACTGTAATTCATACAAGCATGTTTTTTTGGCATGCGCAATCGTTTTCTTTGGTATATCCTTATGCTGGTTGTTTAGGTTAATTCTGTTCAGTGTTAAATCAGTGTCTGATTGCCTTATTAATTGCCGCGCCCAAACATAAAAAAAACAGCACGAGGACGTGGGGCGTGGCGCACGAGGTCCGGGCATCACAAAAGCAAAAAAACTGCAGTGGATATCTGTGGTTTCCACGCATTTACAGGGGTTTCTGTGAACAATTATTGATTCGATTCTCAGAAAAAATCCACATGAGACTAAAGAAGGGGAAGAATATCTGTTTAAAATATGTCTGCAGAGTGTTACAGGGGGAGGGGAATTCTGGGTCTGGCGGTAGGTCTCTAGATAGCAAGTTTTGTGGTTCTGTTTAGTGAGTGCTGAACAGACAAATAATGTGTTTACTAAGTACAATCACACAAATTTACAGTAACTTCATTTTCTTTTTCTGAGAAGAATGCGTCAATGCCAAATGAGTTGTTTAAGTTAACAAATCCATGACCGTATGTGCATTTGTTATCTTAACTGGACAAGACCTTATGTCCAATTCATACAAGGTGGATTTTCCCATGATATGTAATTGCAAATACTAGTCATAACAGAGACATTGTGCTGTATTGACTGTAAGTTTAAGGGTGAGTGACAGCAGTCTTATGAGCAATAGGCACATGAGATCAATGTGCAATTATTTATGTATAGCTCCAATAAAACTAGTTCTTGTTCTTACTCTCCATGGACTTTCTAATTTCCCTGTTTCTTAAGTGCGTCTGGATGGGTCCCAAAAAGACAGGTCTTAAACAAAGCTATATTGTTTTGGGTCAGTCACTGCTAAATGAAAGTGTTCTCTTGCCATTTACTGTAAGAAATAGGACTTTCATTTCCTTATTTGACCATAGGCTTCTTACAAAGCGGCATTCTGGTCAGATTCATTCCAGCGTAAAGTTTAGTAAGGTAGAATATTCTGGGTGAATTCAGGAAAACTGTCTAAAACAGTGTGAATGAGGGTATGTGAATTCACAATTGTGCAAAGGGAAAAGAACAGTCTAGAACAATTTGAACAGAGCAAAACATTCTATAATCTAGAACAGTGGTGCCCAAACACTCACTAACAGCTGTGAGTTAAGCCAGATGTTTCTGCAGGCAAATCAGAAAACGGTGCTGGACACCAGCCCTCAAGGACTGGATATGGGCACCTCTTATCTAAAAGATATGGAGGTGCTGTAAGCTCTGACCAAAGGCTACATTCGGTATCCTGACTTTATGCATGACACCACATGTGAGGTATGTTTAATTAAAAACACTGTCGGTCAAAGTTAACATAAAAGGTCTTACGACAAAATGTGTGGCCGTTGTTTCCTTGATAAGAGAACATTGTCTGTGATCATTACAGATGCAACACTTTTGTTTCTAGGACAGAAACTGATGTGATGTAATGTGCACTGAGAAGGAACTGTTTTCTGCTTATCTAACATAACTTTCCTGGAAGAAATCTGCATCATTGCTGTATTTCCTGTACTATGTAGGTTACAGTCTGCTGTTTAGGCTATGCTGATGCCTTGCTGTCTTTTCATTTCTGAGCAGTAAATGTAAGGATGTAGGTTAATGACTAAACAAATGAAGTGACTCATACAGTATATCACTCTGAAATAAAGTACCAAACTCAGGCCTTGATAAAACGTTCCGATGAACAAGGTGGTCCAAATGTTTTTACTGTCAGAAATGATAATGGTTATAGGAAGAAGAAAAAAATTCAGAACTTAATTACTTTAAAAAACAAGAATTTTGGAATTCCTCAATTCATCCATTTCTTTACATAATGTAAAGGGCAGCTGACCTTTTTAAAAGGTGTTAAACAAATTAAAGCTATGTAAGAGTTTCTTATGATAGAAACAATATAGGGTACATACACTGGTATGCAGAAGTTTAGGCATCCCTGATCAAATTACATTTGCTGATTTCAAAGTGAAAATAAGTTAATATCCTCTCCACACATCACACTTTACTTTTTTATCTGTGAATCAAACATATTGGGATAAAACATTAAAGTATGCTCAAAAAAATAAGATTTCTGTATGGAACATGGACTTATCTGCATGTAGAAAATAAACAAAACAGATAATGTATTTAAGATAAGCTTACTCTGAGTATATCAAAGATGCATATAATATGTCCTCTCTACTTCTGAGCACCTGCTGTGACTTTAACCCTCAAATCTATCCAAACTTAACCCCAAACTGTTTCCTCAAGCAGCTACCCACATACACTTCAACTGCCTTTCTCTCAGAATCTAAAATCTGTAAATCTGTCGTTGGGATGATTTGGATCCCGAGGAGCAAAATATGCAACTGGCTTCTGACATGAATTTTCTGACATGAGTTCACAAGAAGCATGAACATCCCTGCACATTTCACTGAGAACTAAAAGCAAGTCAATCAATGACAAAATGTTTAGTATCATGCTGTTGAGGATTCTGTGTAACTTTAAATAAAAGTAATGGAAAATTAAAACTAAAAGTAGGAATTTTTTTTTTTACGAAGAAATCTCTCACGCTGCGGATCTGGCATGCTGAATGTATGTGGGTGAAAATTAGCAGTGACCTTTTATGGTCACAAAGGCACATTCATCTTAGACAAGAGCCATTTCATGAAGGCTATCCTGAGTATTTTTAGTAAGCTCAAGATCAACTTCCTGGAAACTTTTTTCCACACAATTGCTCCATCTCAGAAGAGGAAAGTGATATTTTCAATTTCCTTTAAATGATGTATATAATTATATAATTATGTATATCTGAATGTATATCTGAATTCCACTCTGTACATGACATCAACACAATCTCATCTTTCAAGTTGCTTAAGCAATAGTTTAATGTAGATGCACAATTTTTAATGCACTTGTAAAAAATACTTGTACATACAGTTCTGGAACACCTTTACATCACATGGAGGGTCTTTAAAATTCTTCACATGAATGGTTTTCTTTAAAGAACCATCCCTTAGAAGTTTTGTAAGGAACCAGAAGTGGTTCTGCTGCATCACTCCATGGAACCTTTTCTGGGACCTTTATTATGAGAAGTGTGTGAATAATTTACATATCTGAATCAACTATCTAAGTCATTTTTTTGCACGTGGGTGGTTTATGACAGGCACGTGCTGTGTTTCCCCTCGTGGAAGATGAGAACAGATGGGGTTCCTATCCCAGGTGATGATGTCGTCACGCAGTGGTCCTGACAGCTTGGACTGTGGGTGAACTTCAGTGGAGCTCTCTGGAATGAGCTTTTGGCGGCCCTTCACAGGCCAAAATGACGCTAGAGGTCTCAGATCAACTGCCCACTTGTCTAAGGTCCAACTAACTCTCAGCAGTCTCAACCAGAAGAGACACCTGCAAAAATCCCCTTCAACAAAACACTGGGTCATCCTGGAGAAATTACTAAAGGATGATAGCTCAGAATTGACTGCTCACGTTGTCCTGTGTTGATTAAATGCCGGGAAAGCCAGAGATTGTAAACGTGACTTTTCTCAAAACTTCTCACGTTTTTGTTTTTTTGGCAGGTTTTAGAATTGTAACTACAGCAGGAAATAATAAACCAAGAAGGTTTTTCCCCCTTATTTTTATCAAATGTGAACCTTTCGTATTTGTTGTGTTACCTGGAGCAGCCAGCTCTCTTTTAGTCCTCTTGCAGGACACACTTTTCAAATGCAAACTGTTCATAAAAATAATTTATTATATCAGTCATAAATGTGGTGTTTTATAGATGTATAATGAATTCAGCTGAATTCTGAACAAAACAGACCATAGGAAGACTGTACAAAGTGGAAAGAGTTTATTTGAGATTTAAACTGATATTGCTTTTGTTCATCCATCCTATTGTTGTTTGGCACCGTTTTATTCAAAGTATGTTTTTATGCTGAACTAACCCTCTATGGCATGAATTTTTATTTTTATTTTAAAAATATTTCACCCTAGTTTTTGGGAGCTTGGGGGTCTTTGATAATATACCAATCATAAAATGTGTCCCACCCAAGCCCCCCTACCAGATTTTGGTTTGTTGCCTCAGGGCAACAAGATGCTTCAAGGCTACCAAAATGCCAAGGTATTTTATATGGAATGAGGAACAAACAAGCAATAAATATGTTTATAAATATATATACATATACATTGGTGTTTTGGTACCCTTGTAGCATATTGTTGTCCTGAGGCGACGAACCAAAAGTGGTCTTACTGCACAATGTTGCCCTGAGGCAACACATGAAAAACTACAATTTTAGTATATAAATAGATATGCTTTAATAAATCAGATATGCTTCTTCCCATATTGATGTGCGTCACAAATTTTTTTATGCAAAAATTATTTCAATTTAAAAAAGTGAAATTTATCTTACCTTCTGCTAGCAGTGTGTCCAACCCAGCTATTGGCTCAAAAAGGACTGCTCCACCCCCAGACAAAAAGTCAAACCAACGCCCACCTCAAATTTAATTGGTCCCAGACTAATCATCAGACTTTTAATGTGATGGTTTTTTCATAAAAAAAGAAATGGGGCAGTGGATGGGCCAAAATAATGGTTTGTTGCCTGAAGGCAACACCATGCCATAGAGGGCTAAAGCAGTTCATATGCTAGTTGTTGCAGTCTGTCTATTAAACTATAGCAAAGTGTCTAAAAAAGCTAACTGAAAGAAAGGACACAGAAGAAAGAAATGAAAGGAAATATTACATTTTCAGATTGTCTGTTGATCAAACATGCATGTTTGGTGCATAAACATTTGTGAAAATAAATAAATAAATAAATAAAGGGTCAACAAGTTGGTTAGAGGAACAAAATCTATTCTTTACTCAGTTCAAAGTACAAAAAATTCTGTAGTTAAGAGTAACTTTTTAGCTTTGTAATGGAGCTACAAGGTTACTGAAGTATAAATAGGAAAGACCTGGAATGATATAGACTTCCATTACTTTTTAATAGCCAACTATAGGTATAACATCCAAATCTTCGGTTTGTGTCATAAATCACCAAACACGTCCAAACATAAACAACTCAGCACGAGGACTAAAATCTGCTGATCCACGTTAAAGCGGGGAGTTACTGTGTGTGTATATGTATATCCGTTTATATTTTTGTAATGTATGTATAGTGTACTTTTTATACTGTACTGTTGTGTTGTGTAGTTTTTATTCTACTGTTTTTGCTGCTCTTACCTTTGTTCTTTCCACTTTCTGCCATAGCAATGCAAATTTCCCACTTGTGGGACTAAGGTTTATCTTATGTTATCTGAGACTGCCACATAACAGCCAGTGAATCTCAATCTAGAATTTCTGGAAGTCCTAATGTGATCTTTTTCCCTTACAAAACTGCTCCATTTACTGTAAATTGAAACAGACCAGTTGACTCCACTGTTAGTTCCTATTATGTTAGAAGTTAAAACACAGCTAATCTACCTAGATATCTACATACCTCAGAGCAAAAAATCTGATTGGATTATTGTCTGTTCTGAGTTTTAAGAATTGAAACTTCTGAACCTAATGATCATATAAGAATAGTGCTGAAGTGCTACTAGCTGAGTTTTGAAAGGAATACAAGTACAATTAACTAAACATTACATAAAATGAAAGACAAAATGAAACATTACACTATGTATCTTTTTTAGTTCCTAGAAATCATTAGACCCAAAATTTCCCCTTTGTTTTAATTTTAGTTTATTAGCTTTAAATAAAAAGTGGTTTAGTGTTCATTACATTTTTTCAGTTTAAAGTTATCCCCACAGAGCTAGATTTGATTTAGCTGATACAAACACATGCCTTCAATCAGCACTGAAGTATAAATACACAATGGCTATTAATGAGACCGTCATACTTGAATAAAGTTTATGGGAGGGTTTTAAATATGCACACACACACAACCACACTCTTAACTGGACTGCAGGGACTAAAATAAAGTATTTTGGAAACTAGTTTAAAAAGTATATAGCTTTTGTCCCTCTTTTTTCTGAACAACCTGCCAGAAAGAGAAAAAAAACAAGGACAAAAGTATGAGCACTTTAAAATGATAAAAGCATTTAACTCAGATATGTTGCCAGCATATTGCTTATTGTATAGTATAAATTACAAGTACAAAAGTATAGTATATGTTATATACTAGTATACATATGCATTACATATGCATCTGTGTTTTTTAACCCTTTAAATACCAATCTTGATATCTGAAAGGGTCTATATCCTACATTTTTTCAATTGGTGTACTTGTTCCTATGATGTTTATATCAGAATTAGAATTGCGTTTATTGGCGAGGATTTGAGCGAGCACATACAAGGAATTTGATTCCAGTTGATACTTACAATGATATGTAAATATACAATGATCTAAACCTTATATACAGAAAATACAAGGAAATACAGGATGTATCCCACAAAGTGTACAGAAAGTGCAGTTGCAAAACTGTAGGTGTGAAGCAGTGTGACAGATCAGCTGTTTAGGAGGGTTATGGTGAGGGGAACGAAACTGTTACTGTGTTGGCTAGTCCTAATCTGCAGGACAGCTGTTTTATACATTAAAATGGGTTTATGTGTTTGTTAGATAGATAGAAACTTTATTTATCCCCACGGGGAAATTCAGATATTCAGTAGCTTGTTTATAAATAAAGTAATTTAAATAGAAAAAATAACAAGCTAACAAGCTCTGTTATGCTTGGCTGCCCTGAATTGTGCCATTCAAAGAGCAGGGCTGAAACATTCTTTAGAACTTCAACATAAATGAGTAGAACTTAATTCAGGCTGTTTTTATAGCTTAGATTTCATATATGGACTATGAGGACTGGGTAGTGAAAATGTTTAAAATCTTTAACATTGGTTATACACTGAATCAAACTTATTTATTTCAAAACATTTCATGACACAGGTCCTTTAATGTAATGTAATGTTTGGAGGAAGGTGAAACTCGGTGATGCAAAGGATGTAGGTGTGTGAGGACATGTATATTAATCTTCATCTAGAATATGTTTTAATCACAAATCTGTGCAAAACCATAGGAGCCACAACAGGACTAACAGAACAGTACATTCATTTTCTCAGGAGAATGTAACTGCAACAGGTAATGGCACGATAATGTTCTTTAAATAAAGGTATTTAAGATGAAAGGTTTAGATTTGGCTGAGAGAGAGCCATACTTTTACCCTTTACTCTAAGGTCACACAGCAGCTTCTCTAAACTTGTGCAAATGTTTAATTATACCTTTCTAAGGTTTATAAAGTTGTTTTATTATTTATTTCATAGCCACTGTGACTGGCTTGAGTGAGGACCAGTCGCGTGGCCAATATCTGATTTGTTTAATAAGGTTAGAACTGATAGAAAACTAGGCCATGCATGCCGCAGATGCTTCAAATGCAAAACGCTCAGTGATAATAAAAAATCTCTTTATGGAGTAATGATATGTAAAATCATGACATTTGCTTCACATTACATTATATTATTTTTGCTTTTACAGAACAATAAAGCTGGCAAATGACTGAAAACAATAAGATAATAATAATGTAAATAGCCATTTTCACCCTATTCATAGCAAGCAGCAACACCTTAGACATTGTGATGAAAATATGTGTAGAATTACACCAAAATATGTAATCATCAATTGCACAAATATTATTTTCATAAGATAATATAATAAAAATGCTTTCTCATAAAGCTTCTGCAATCACCCTTCTTAATTAAAAAAAAAAAATCTTAAGCCTAAGCAGATTGGCCACGGGTTCCTGTGACATCATTACAAATGGAGCTCACAACAATAGGGCCAATGCTTTGAAGGTAAGTGTTTCATGACAAATGGACCAATAGAAATGATGCCTATTACTAGGGCTACTATTTACATTTAATGGCGAAAGGTAATGCACACACACACACACATACACACACATGCACTGGATCCCCTCTCTTTTCTTACATCTTTTTGGCCTTATTATGCATAAGATGTATTTGCTTCATTTCCTCATTTAAAGAGCCAAATGTCCATCAATGAATACCAATATAGATCTTTACCTCCTGAAACAGGAAGTGATTTTCTGCATGCCAGCTGTGTTCTTTGTTCATATTCTTACCGGTCAGGGATGACTTCTTAGCAGTATGTTCCCTCATGAGAGTAGATTTGAGTAGTACTGGACCTCAGTAAAATGAATATCACATCAGCAAATGATAACATGGGACAGGCAGTTTCTGAGTGGCAGGGCCATTTCATTTTCTGTCTTTTATTAGTAATTTCACAAGCCTGTTTCCAATGTTACAATAGTGTGATTTAGCAGAAACTGCACCATCCCCTTAAACCCCTTAAAAGACGTATTGTGACTATGGATTACTCATCAGGAAGTAAGACACTGATATTTAAGCTATGTTGTGATAAGAGTGGGGAGTTCTTGTTGGGTGCTTTCCTTTTTATGCAGTCCTGTTTTAAACAATGATGTATTTTTGCAACTTGTTCCTAGTAAGGGCCATTTTCATATAACCCAAAAAGCTTCTGGTCATGGAGGGTGTGACTGTCAGTGGATTTTGAAAGTAAAAACCCACTGTGAGGTTTGAATTCATCTTTGCCTCTCTTACCATCATCCTCGCTGTATGTCCTGGTCCTAGAAATCTATCTTTTTTTATTACATCCCTGATAGTGCTTAATGATCAATTCAACATTTTGCTAAGGTTGACGACCTTCTGTCTTACTGAAGTTGACAGCTCATTGGTTTTACCCATGTTGATGGATGACATGGATTTAACACGTGTATAACCTGATATTTTATCAGGAAATGGGAACTATGAGACAATGATGGATTTCCTAGAGATCAGTTTTAACAAAAGAACGTGTTAGAGGCACTACTGTGTCTTTCTTCTAACCTAGATGTAGCCACAAACCTTAGTCATTCTTTTAAATACACATCAGAGCATGTGCATAAATACATACACATACCTACATAACACTGAATGACTTTGTTACATCTTAACCAATTTTGTAAAAATGATGAAAAATTAGCCAGGTTCCTATTTAAAGCAAAGTGAAATCATGTAAAAGTGGTTAATGGGGGTCTTTACTGTACTGTAACTCAACACCATTAATTACAAGAAGATGGAAATGAAGGACTGAAACTTTACAAAGGGGAATATTTATTGTTTTGTTTAACAGCATAATCCTTGCTTCACCCTCCTGCTTAAATCTTCCCCCACTTTGCATAACACACAGACGGAGTAAATATACATAAGGATAAACTGGTAGAGATCACAAAAGGCTCTGTTTCCTGGTATAATGTGTTCATAGAGGGCGAGCACGAAGGTCACCATATGAGTTCTCCACAAACTGGTAATCCCTTAGCACCACCGATGTCCGGCTGGAGAAAGAATTGAATCTTTTGGGTCGATTCTTGCTCCAAATGATTCAAATTCCAAACTCGTTCGTGTTTATATCTAATTAAACTAATTTATTGGTCTTTAAAACACACCAAAAAGACCATAGAATAATATTTTCTATTTGTTGTTTACATGTTTTCTCTGTACTGTCTGTTTCTGTTCGGCTGTATGTCAGTGGCTGAAAAAACATTAATTAACCAAATAAAACCGAATCAAACTCCAAAATACTACAACAAATGTTTGTATTAAAAAAACACAAAATATCCACTCCTAATCAGACAGTTTTCGTAAACATTGCACGTTTTGCCATTTAAATGTTTTATCATTACCCGTTATAATTACATATAAACATTTCAGCCAGAGATCTTAGCGGAAAAAATCGGTAGCATTGCAATTTAGAATAGGTTTAGGGTAAAAAATAACAAGGTACAGAACCGATCATATAAAATCATCTTTAAAATAGTCTTTTTGCAACACGATGTAGAGGTGTTGGTACTCTCTCCGCTGTGACTGTAGGAGAGGAGAATGAAGGTTGCTTGTCTCGGGAATCAATTAATCGTTCAATACAGTGATTCGGATCATTCGAAGGGTCGGTTCAGTAAAACTGGATCGATCTTTCCATCACTATAGTAAAACAGCACTGTGACCAGGACAGGTGATCCTCCGCCCCGTGTAACTCCTCCTCCCGACGGAGAGAGGATAAAAACAAGTGGAGGCAGCTCAGCCTCCTGCTTTAGAGGAAACCAGTAGCAGGTCACAATGGGAGACAGTCGCTACCCAATCAGTGTCCGGATCGTCGGCATCATGTACAAAGACAAGAGCAAAGTAAGACGCGTCGGTGGTGGCAGGACTTCAGGCTGCGTCCCAAACAGCATACTCTCACCTTAAATACTTCACTACTTAATGCACTTCTAATGATGGTGTAATTTTTTTACATCATATTTAATTTGGGAAGATGCAGTCTGAGAAGCAACCTGTTAATGAAACAGACCTTCATATGTACAGCTGATCACCTGCTAATCTTTCTGTTCTAGTTATACATGTCCTCTGTTCTGTGGTCTGATAAGACTGAAGTGGTCGTCTACAGGACCCTAGGGGACTTCAAGAAGTTTCATGTAAGTCTATACTACAGCTGAAGACACCTTTGCCTCTCATAAAAGTGTGGTTTGCTGGTATACTCACTGATTTATTTATTTATTTTCCAAAATCAGAGGCAATTAAAGAAGAAATTTTCAGCTGACAACCCTTTTAGCAAACAAGGGAGAGTGCTGCCCAGATTTGCAGGTACAGTAACAACACAGTAACTGTTCCTTCTGCAGTTTCTGTCCAATGAGTCTAGTGTTTTAAAAGGCTGAGGGGATGTTGTTTTTTGGCAGGTCGGATGCTGAAAGTAAACTTGCAGAAGAGGACTCCAGCCAGGGCCGTGCACCGTGTGCAAGCTCTGCAGAAATACTGCACTAACCTGATGCAGTGTGACCCCAGTGTCACTCGGAATCATGATCTCATTCACTTCTTCCTACCTAAGGAGCATGAGCTGCAGCCGGAGTATGCACAGAATAGGTATGCTGAGTTTGGCCAATACAGCTAACAAAAAAGGGGCAGGAATAGATGACCCCTAAAACCATTCTCGAGTAAAGTTTTTTTATTTCAGGGATCATTATAGTCTGAAATAAAATGTTATAACTGGGAAAATGAGAGGCATGATTGCCATTAAAGCATCCCAGGTGCAGACATAACTGATGTTTTGAGTTTATGATGGTCTACCTCTTCGCTGTCAATTCATAATGTCATTTACATATTTGGTAAATGTTTTTTCTCATCTGTCCTTGTCAGTGTGATGATATTTCAGTCAGATGAGATCCCGAACGAGCAAACAGGAGCCGACCTGACCAGCAAGCATCTCAACATTGGGAATGTCACCCAGCCTTTTGTTACCAAAACCTATCGCTGTGTGGCTCCATATGAGACCAAGGACACTAGGAACAGACCTTTCAGGGTAGCTGTGGATGAAACACTGGATGTGCTCATCAAAGATCAAGCAGGTAAGCATAATTCCTAGACATCATTCATCCTCTGATATGGTGCTGCAGTGTGCAATAATGTGTCTTGTAATAATTTGGATGAGATCAGATAAGAAGTGTTAAATAATGCCCATGTGCACCTGCAGGATGGTGGCTGGTGGAGAATGAGGAAAAGCATTTAGCCTGGTTTCCTGCTCCCTACCTGGAATTATGTGAGGAAGATGAGGAAGAGGATGAGCTGGAGATGTCAAGAGCCGAAAGTATGTTCATTCAGTATTTCAGTATCTCAGTCTTTTGAGGAAGGTGGCACGATAACACTATTTCTGTTCCTAAACTAACTTCATTCTTTGATGTCAGTCCATAATGTTTTTCCTTAAAAAAACTTTCATTTGCGATGACCATCTCAAATGCTCAAAACTGTTCAAAATTGGATGATTTTTTTTATTTAAAATGAATAGACATATCACTTACAGTGCAAAGTAGTGGGCAATATGGAAACTGTATTATAATCATATTACTTACAGACATGTTACAGTATACAATAGGTATCACAAAATGTTGATACAGACAAAATTTGAAGTAATGATATTTTATTGTCATTTTGCCAAGTGCAAATGCATGCAAACATAAGCTGTTTAAAATAGTTGAAATTCTTAGTTTTCTAATTGTCATTCACTGTACTTTGTATTGAGCCTCAAGGAAATAGATCAGATTTTCCACCTTTTATTTCTGATACTGTTTGCCACTGATATTGGGTGTCAACTGTTGCTGTCTCTAATCATAATTGCAATTATAAGATTAATGTATATTTTGTACTGTCATATGAGGCTAATATTGATTGTCCTATAGGGTCTCTGTACTGTGCTGTGAGGAGCTACACAGCCAAAACAAAAGATGAGCTATCGGTGACCATTGGCGCCGTGCTAGAGGTGCTGCAAAAGTCTGACAACGGCTGGTGGCTTTCTAGGTAATTCAGTCTGTCTTTCTGTGCAGATATTGTACCTGTGGAATGAGGACAGTGTTAAACCGCAGCACCAAAGTACTTAGTGTCTGACTATTACACGCACCAAATGTTTGTCATAGGCTGGTGTGGCAGCATGCCAAGTTCAACACTGTGCAATACAGAGCACTGGATAGCAGTATATGTAAGGACACAATGCCATTGTAACAACAATTTTAAAATCAGGATTTATTAATTAATTACGCATTTACCCTAAGGACCATTCACTGAAGCTTCCTTGCCTTACTCTTATAACTACATACCTTAAATATTAGTTTGGTCACTTATCATGGACAGTTTTTTTGCCCAAAAAACCCAAACACAAAAAATCCAAGTGTGTTTTAAGTCAATGTTTTTTTAAATACATAAATATTTTTGTACATGACCACATGCTGCAGTTTTTCCTTTAATGAAAATGGAATTGTTCTGCCAAAGGCACAATTTCTCCTAAACCCCAGATGAGTTGATTAGCCATGACATGTCTGGCATCCATTTTTGCTTTTTCAGTTTAGAACTGGATCCACAAGTCTAACATTGCTAAGTAATTAGCCACCCATTTATATATATATATATAACTTTAGTAACCCTACTTAAACCACATCCAGCTTCTTTATTAAAGACTTATTAAAGTCATCTTATTAAAATCTGTTCTGAATGCTGTAGGCAGCCACTTTAGTCAGCTGCATGTGTTTTCACAAATCACCTAGGGAGTAGGACTGATCTAGAATCATTTAAAAAAAATAAAAGTCCTAAACTACATCCCCTGTGCTCAGTTTGATAGGTGATTGTTGACTTCTAGTGTCTGCTAGCTACATTAATCTCAGTGGTAAACTATAAAAGTAAACATTTCTAGGCTGAGTTTTTTTTTTTCAGAATTACTGATGATGAATGAGCTTATCTTATTATGAATGACTCTTACAGATATAATGGAAAGGCGGGCTATATTCCCTCCATGTATCTGCAGCCATACATCAGCCCTGCCTTCGGCTTGCAGAAGAAGCTCCACAGCTCCACTCTAAACCTGTCCACTACACCTAGTCTCCTGCAGGGCATTTCCTTCTCCACCCAGCCTCGGGAGCACTTGTTCAGACTGAAGAGCCTCCAAAAATCATGTTCTGTGGAGGTTCTCTCTGAACCTCCAGCCCAGCCCAACACAGAGATCCAGCACAATGATTCTGACAGCCGCAAGAGCAGCATCAGTGGCTCCAGTGACAAGACCAACTTTAGCTTCAGCTCCTCTAGCTCTCTGGGCCTGAGCCTGTCCAGCTCTGAGGGGGAAGAGGGCCTGAGACACACAGAGAAAGATGCAGAAGCAGATAGTGGTCACAGCAGCCTCTTTGAAGAGCAACCCAACCACACCAGTTCAGTTGCCAGCGAGTCATTCAAACTTGGTCCCAGAGTGCCGCCTCGCCCGCAAACCCAGGAAATCCTCACCCGCTGCACCACTTACACTCGCAAAGCTGCCCTGGCAACCCAGGCCCGTCTGTTCCCAAAGAGACTTGAGAATAAAGCCCAAGCTGTTGGGAGAGATTAGACAGTGTACAACAACAATTTATTGTATGTTTAAAGTTGGACTTCTGAAATACCAAATAAATTCATGTAATCTACCATACATGACAAACAGACCAATTACACAGAGCCTGTATACAACAACAATCAGTGTATAGTAAATAATAGGACTGTTGGCGACATATTCTGATGGTGAATTTTGCATGTTTAAGATCTGTAATAAACCTCAAAAACTAAAAAAAAAACTTGATGCAATGTGAAAATGTCTAAATGTTATTATATTTTTGCTATATTTTATCTGTAGTGCGAATCCAGAATGGATTCAAAAACTGTTTTAGCATAGATAAAGAGACAATAATAGCAATACCAGTGGCTGTGCCAACTTTTAATATGACTCACTACTCTTACTGGCATTGTTTCTCTTTTTATTATAGGTCTAGTGATGGTAATTTTTCGAATTTCTTGTAACAGTCACATGTCGTAAGAGGTCACAGACTGTCACAGCATTAGAAAACAATGCCAGCGCCTTGCTGGAATGTTGTTGACAGATGGGTAATAACTAATTCCCTTTTTCCCAATCACTGACGTTATGTTTTGTAAAGTTACACTTTTTCCACTGTTACAGTTTTTTCCCAAGAACTGTACTATATGTTCCTGTCTATATTCCAATTTATATTGATATATTTTATATTGATGTTGCATGTTTTGCCTATAACCATAATAAATATTGTTTTATTTCATGCAACTTTTCTAGTTTTTCATCATGCTGCATAAGAGCTAAACTACTATGAGAATGATGAGGAAGCAGTTAATCAGTCACATTTCTTTTATGAGCATAAATGCCTGACTGCAGCTGTAAGGAGTTTATTAAGAAAGTATGATTCATTTCTCATCATGTATTGTCGTTTCCTGACATTTAAGAAAAGAATTTCATATAAACACTTGTTCCTGGTGTTTGCAGTGACTCACTTAAAATCTATTTAAGTTTTGTTGTGTAAGTAACCATAACATAACCAGTTTCTCTCTCTGCCTTCACTAACTTACTTTCATTTCCTGTTTCAACTTATCTCTTTAATTTCTTAACCTATCCACAGAAGCCGAAAGATATGACCCATTATCACTAACGAAAGAGGAACATTTCTGCTATTAAACGGTTACCCAGAGATGTTGATAGGAAGTGCACTGTTCTAGAGAATTGTATTAAGTCAGAATTGGTCATGGTGGTGAATGGGCCCAGACATCAGATGGGTTGCTAACTGATGCCTTAGACCTTCTTTTACAATAATTTTGAGATACGATTTAAGCCATGAGTAGGACCGCTGCTCAAGCTGCATTGTAAATATTTACACAGTAGACATTACAACTCCTGCTTCCTATCATTGTGAAGACACAGCTTCTAAAATAAGGGAAAAAAAGGCATGGCACCGAGACAAGATCTTTAGATTAGATCTCTTCAGAGTAGATGTCTGGGTTGTTGCAGTAGCACATGCCAGACATGTAATTACCAGACAATGCTTGTGGCATTATATAAGCAGCACTGTAAAAAATCAACGCAATGACTTATTCAAATGTGTAGATTAGTTCCCCATGAATGAAACGTAGGACACTATCAACGCAAACACTGTTATAAGTAAGAAAACTGAAATTGATATCACTTTCAGTATTTTGTCAATGTGGAAAGCTGAATTAATTTCATCATGCTTTTTAGTGCCCATTGGGTTTCAAGTTGACACTGACTTGTTCTGTTCATTAGTTCTCCTGCCTCAACTTGTATGAAGATCATCTGGGATTGGATGAGGTCAACTAAACCTTTAGTTTGCATTCTAACTGTTTGCTGTACACATACTCATGGACTCCAGTAAGGTGAGGGCATTTACTTGTTGACTAATGTCCATCTGCTTGATTAACTGGCGTATAAAATCACATGCTGTAGTTACGCTTACTATACATATGAGCCAAAACATTAAGACCCCTCAGAAATGAAGTGAATAGCATGTATTATCTCAGTACAACTGCTCATGTCAAAGTCTGAGATAAATTAGATGGTAAGTGAACATTTAGTTCTTGCAGCTTTGGCAACAGGCAAAACAGCAAACCCCCCAATTGACCTAACTGCGCCAACAAAAACTTTCAATGTCAAGTTTTTACAGGGCATTGGGAAAGTGATATTCAGCTTAATAAGAAACTGTAGTAGTTTTGTATATAATTACAAGACTGAGTTCCAGTTGCAGATAATCAAAAGTAAACACAATCAAAAGGAAATAACAACGAACTAGGCACTGTGCTAATGTTACACAACAAAAACTACATATCATTCTATTTTTACACTTAAATGTTACTTAAATATCAACAATTAATAACATCTTAAATTAAGTTATTTTGACCAAAACTGCATTGTTTTGTCAATACTTTACAAAGCATCTGTGTGGCTGTTATGAAATAACACTTTTTGCACTGCATTTTGTCCTGTAATATTCTATTGCTGCTCTTATATTTTTCCTGCCCTCTCACTTTCTTACTGTCTTTGCATTTTTTTGTATTCCAGCCCTGCCTGCATTTATGTAGTCTTGCAATGTTCTGTTTTTTTGTTCTTTGTTTTGCACCATGGTGGAATTTTGTATAGAGTGAAATTAATATAAACCTACTTGACTTGACTTGACAATCATGTTGGGAGCATGGATGGGTTTTTTGAGAATCAACCTTCTACTTTAAAATGTGACTGACCTTCAGTTGCTTTTTCAATAAGTCCAGCCATTGTATAGTAATCACAGCCGTAATTCAAACGTACATGAAATTAACAGCACATGTCTAGCAATCTATGATGTTACAGATGACTGATATTGTGTCAGCATTTACGACTATTTAATTTCCAGAAAGACCAGGAAGTAAACCAGTGTTTGACTGGGAAAAGATGTGTTCAGTGCAGTAATCTGACAAAATGGGAACAAGAAGACTGCATGTGCAATCTAGTTTTATGTAATTTCAGCATTGACACTGACTTAACTTTAAAACATATTTCTTCATCCGCATGAATACTTATATTTCTTCCCATCAGATAATTTAAACTCTACTGTATGTGACAAAATATGATGGACATCTTGAAGGCATGTGTCATTTCTTGATCCTTATCTTTCTTATCATCATCATTGCCTGGCATCAAGTCTTCAATGTTAATATTTCACTCAGACTACATAAAAAGACAACAAACAAGATGAATAGGCTTGCAAGTAGTACTCAGTAAAAACTGGGCTGACTTAGTTGTTCTAAACTGGAAATATAATGCTGCCATCTGCTGTTATGTAAAATCACCTCCAAAATCACAGCAGTGTACACAGGCCATTAAAAACACAGATTCCTTATTAATAAGATTTTGTGATGCACTCAGACATATTATCAGTGGTGTTACCCATGGTCGTAGGGTGTTTCGGGTCTTAAAACATCATACACTCACCCAGGTGACCCAGCCAGGGCTGATCAGATCAAGTGCGCTCCTTCTCAATCACACAGCTATTTCGCGGCCTTCTCTGCTGTCCCTGTGCTGTGCTTGACAGCCTGCCTTTTCCGGGCACCTGTTATGCTCAGGAGATGGTATGCCCTGCAAAGGGTCTGACCAGCACAACCTCTGCAGCCAACTTCAATCTGCCGGTACTAGGTCCTCCACTCTCGCCTGCGGCAGTCTTGCACCAGGCCTGTATACCTGGCTCGCTTCCTCTGTGTTGCCTCCTCCATCCGGTCTTTCCAGGGGACAGTGAGCTCCAGAATCACTACCTGTTTTGTTGTTTCCAACCTGATGACCATATCTGGTCTCAGTGTAGTCGTTGTAATAGATTCTAGGAACCAGAGCTGACTTCGCAGGTCGACCATCAGCTGCCAGTCGTGGGCTGATGCTAGGAGACTCGTTGATTATGTTTGGGGTGGTCTGGGTCTCTCTCTCCCCTGCTTAACAAAGAGGATGGCCTTTTTGTGGGTTTGTTTTGCTTTGTGGAGACCTACTGTGTGTGTGTGCTGAATAAGGCCTAGAGCATGACCTGGTTCAGGGCCTGGATGGCCGGAAGGATGAAGCTCCCACTTATTTTCTCTGTGTTGGCCTTGAGGGAGCGGAAGCATTTTCCTGACTTCAACCTGGAGAAAGTCCATTATTGGGATTCCATTATCTTCTTGGGTTTGGTCCAGCACCGCTTGGTGTAGATTGTGGTCGGACTGACCATCTGGCATATCGGGCGTTTTCCTGGTGGGCCGACGTGCTATTTGGGCCGATACCATTTATTCATTTATTTGTTGGTCTAACCGGTCCGTAAGACTCATAGATCGGCAGCCCTGGGCCTGGCTCAATCAACTTTTAAACGCCACCCTCTGTTGCTTTGGTCCCTGTGCCTGTGTAATGCATTCGTCAAAAAAAGTCAGCACAGGATTTTATTTCCTGGCCACCTACCCCTGAAACACTCATCTGCGGCACGTTGGTTCTTTTCTTTACTGACACGGGGCTGGCCCAATCATATCTTTAAACACCTCCCCCTTTTGGGTCTGTGCCGGGGTTAAGTGTCAGTGGATGAGATGGAGGGAGAAAATGTAAACTGCGAGAGAAAAAAAAGCACTTCAAGCAGACTCTGCCAAATGTGACAAAATTACAGACATTTTTTGCTGCAGAGTCTTCATCAGCTGATGATAGTGGCGGTGATGGCAGTGCACTTGCTGAAAGATGAACACTTAGGCAGTTAGTGGTGGTATATAAACTGGCTATTTGCAAAGTTATGGTGATAACACACAAATAAAACAATTGTTTACATTTATGAGCACCAGTGAAATAATCTAATTTAATACAGTCAATGTTACCGCTAGGAGAACAATAGACCTATGAGTTAGTTCTTTTATGTCTTCCATGCTAAACTAAATCGTCTTATTGAAAGTAAGAACATAATTTTTTTTTAACCACCATTCATCCACATTAACAGAGAGACAGCAGTTAATGATCTATTATTGGTTGTGGGAGGAGTAGAAGGCTACTTTTGGGGCATGGTGTTAGAGGCAGCTTTTCTGTAGGTATTTATGAACAATATATAGACATGAAACACATCCATACTTTTTAAAACTTCTCTCTCTCTCTTTCTGTCACACGCGCACACATACAGAATGCTCTCTCTTTTTTTCCCAAATATTCATTAAAATATTCAATTGCATCATTTATGACTGGGTAAGTTCACAGTTTGCTGAATACTGTTTAGTTGAATACTACTTTTATTGAATAATACTTTGTGGAATACTACTTTTGTTGAATACTACTTTAATTGAATACTACTTTGTTGGTGTATACATTCATGGGGGTGGTTTGTGTAATTGTATGTGGTGGGCCGTTCTACACCAAAATGCCAGGGCTGTTTATTTGTCCCAGTCCACACCTGGCACGGATGATGCGCTCGGATGAACCCATCACTCTTTGGAGAGCCCGTCTGTCCTGTGTGATGCTGTGCCCAAACCAGGTGCAGTTATTCCCTGTAAGGATGCTCTTGATGGTGCAGGAATTTAATTTGCTCAGCACCCTAGATGGCAGATAGAAGTATCTGAGGTAGAAGAGACGCTATCAGGCGTTCTTTACCAGGGCATTGATGTGACAGGACCATGACAGGTCGTGCGAGATGTGTACACTCAGGTACCGGAAACAAAGTCTAGAATAAAGGCAGAAGAGTTTGTGTTGCGTTCAGTGCATGGATTTGATGAGCCTGTTTGTGGCTTTCTGCATCAGCAGTAGGTCCAAGCTCTCTGTTCTGGTTGATAGTGATGAGAAGTCCTCTAGTGCAGATTCCTTGTGAAATCTTCCTGGTGCTGACAAGTGAGTAAAAAATCTTACAGATTAAAACAGGAAAAGACATAATGTTATTGGTCTCAGCAGATGTGTCTTCAGTAGTGACCTAGATACAGAAGCTTAAAAAAGAAGGCATGACATTAATATTCAGCTATAATATAAACTCCTGAGACTAAATACTTGTAGTTCTGTGTAACTACCAAAACAGGAGATAAGGTTTAGATACGTGTTTGCTAGTTATATATACAGAACACAGCAAGCTGTTTTTGACAGCATGTAAGTTTTTTCCAGAAAAAAACATTAAAATAAATACACATTTTTAGTTATAGCTATCTTAATTAGATTGTAATAGAGCTGGGCATTATTATCAAAATATTTATATCATGTTATTTTTCAAAAGTATACCGGCTTCACAGTATACGATGGTATTTTCTTAACCCTCAGCACGAGTTTGTTTATCACTGTTTTTACTGCTAAGATCAAACATAACTTGGCAAAAATGAGTCTAAACCCAGAATTAGCATCTGCCAGTCGTTGGAGCTGTTTTTCCCACAGGAAGATGAAGAAAATACAGAGGAAATGTGCTCACGCAGCACAAAGAGGACCTGAGCAGCACACACAGCTACCCAGACAAAGCACGGATCCCAGCCAGAGTGAGTCTGTTTGTGAATTGTTAGCGCATTTTTCATATACTCTCTTGTCATTTTATATAAAATAAGTGACTGGAGTGTAATTTGGTCTGCGTTTGAGTGTTTTCAAGCACATGGAGCAGCTGGCCAGTGCTCACCAGCTCTGTGCAGGCACCCCCTCCCCCTGCAGGGCGCCCCCTTCAGACAGAAGCTGAACCAGGGAGTGTATTAGAATGTTTACACTCAGTAGAAGTATTTTTTGGGGGTTTTTTTTACTTTCTTTGTATGGTTTGCTTTGTTCTATATTGGAATGGAGTCCATGTGAAGTACATTGAGCTGCACTCTGATCCATGGTAGCTGCTGTAAAACTGTTATTATTACTAGTCTAAAATATTTTTGCTTATACATCCACTCTGTCACTCTGTAGCTTGAAAGAAGAGAAAAGTAAGTCACACCTGCCCATGCTGAGCCTTCGGTGGCCAAACAGCTAGACTGTTTTATGGACAGGTCAGTGCAGTTAACGAGGGCTGGGTACTGAAAAGTCGGTTTCAGGTTAGAATCGATAAGAATTTGCACAGCACTGGGTACCCAGTTTATTTTTCAAATTTCGTTTCTGCATATAGGTTCCTAAACACTATATTTCTGCAAGGATGTGCCTAGCTATCAGCTACAAGGGCTGGTGGCAATGAAGCCACAGCACTGATAGGCGACTGTTCAGTCTGGGTTGTTTTTCCTTCTTTAACTGGTTTGCTGCAGTAGTTTCTAGCTGTCTTTAGCATCTGTAACGTGTTGTGTTTGTGTAACAATTACCCAAAACGCATGCAAAACTGCATAATGTGTCTGATAAGCATTTAACTGCCGAGATTACATACTGTACTATACTTAAATGAGGAATGGGGGCCTCGATACCTATTTTTGCCAAGCATGTTTCCCAAAATATCACATTTAAAACAGCTCAGTCTGACAACACGGAACCTGGAGAAAACAGCCAAATCTGGCAACACGGAATCTGGAGAGAACAGGACTATCCTTGGCTCCATTATGTGCCAAATGCAGGTGTGCTTATTTTTATTCCTTGGAAAAGACAGAATAGTCCTCTTGCAAAATGTATGGAAAAATGTTCAAGTCATGAACCGAGTCAAGCACACAAAGTAGCTATCACAGCGCATACATAGAAATGCTGAAACACAGCTATCCACAGCTAAGGAGCAGTAGCAAAGGGAGGCAAGATCATGCTTGCTCAAAATAATTACATTGATTCGTTTTCTTGCTCATCAGGGTTTAGGGCAGCATTGTTCAGCTACTTCAGAATGAAGCTGAGGATGATGATGTGCCTCCAAAAAACATTTTGGCTAAATGTCAGCACTAACTATTTAGATTGTTGTTAGCTGTTAACTTTTCTAAACTTTGAAGGTTTCGTAAAGAAATCCATCTCAGGAAGCAGTCAGCACCTTAGATAGGAAGGTTTCACCACCAATGAATCCTCCAGACTCAAAGTGTGCACTTCAGACAGAAGGATTTAAACAGGACAGGTCAGACTGTGAGAATCACAGTGTTCTGCTCACACTGTGTGTTGTGGTGTGTTCACATATGACAGAATGGTCACTTTACATTATACTTTATATACGATGTGCATGACTATACACATGGCCCTCAAGTTCCAAAGACAAGAGAATACAACATTTACCATATCAGTGGCCTATGTGAACGCAAGGGTCATGGTTTGTTTAGATACAGGTGGGATTTTGAACCAGTAATTTATCAAGTGGTTGTATAGTGACGGTTGTGCAGTCCAGCGTGTGGCTCTAATGCCACACTTGTGGTTCTCAAAGCCCACTGCGGCGAAGAAGATCCAGGCTGCAAACATTAGGGGATGATGGGCAGACAGTGCGATAATATCCAGAACAAAATGGGAAAGAGCAGAAATATGAACAGAAGTAAGGAGGAGGATGATGTACTTTCAAGAATGAGGTATGAACACATACAGAACAGATTACACAAGACTTTATTAATAATGAAGAAGCATGCTGATGGCAATTGTGACTTCTGTGGTAGTCCAGAGACCATAGAACATGTTATTCTACACTGTCCTAAATATCAGGATGACAAGCAAAGATTAATCTCACAATTGCAAAGATAACAGATAACGTTTAACTTGCAATACATTCTACAAAGAAGCTGGGGTAAAATCTGCTTTAACTTTAACAGGATTAATTTAGTTGGGTTTCTTTGTTTGTTTTGGTTAGACCAGGGGTAGGCAACTACGCTCCTGGAGGGCCATGGTCCAGCACGTTTTGGTGATTTTCCTGCTCAGAAACACCTGGTTCCACTCACTAATTGTCAGTTTTAGTGAATGTGTTTGAGGAGAACTACCATCCAACTGTGCTGATGGTAGTTGCCAACCCCTGGGTTAGACTCAAGTACCACACCCCAGTCCAGCTGGTGGCGGTAATGCACCACTCAAGTTAGTTGTCAACCGCCATAAAACAGAAGAAGAAGAAGAAGAAGACGATGATGATGATGATGATTCAGGCCTCCGCTCCCACGGTGTGTTAGGATTGAGAGAAGCAGGCGTTGCAGTGCTGGAGGTAAGATGTTATGCGGTGCTCCACTGTGTTCACAGCTTGTTTTTCATTAGAGAAGTGCCGGAGTACATTTTGTACCTCAAAATGTACATTTCTGAAAAGGAGGAAAACGTGGAGGCAACACATAAACAACGTTTCATCCAAACTTGGATAAGAAGCTTCTGAGCTCTTGTGTGATGTTGCCACGTGAGATACGAGCCCGGAAGACTCGAAGGTTTTAAAAAACAATCAGGCGGCTTTCCTTAATAATAATTTTTTTGCCAGTTCACACTGAAAAAAGAACTAGTTCAAAATAGAGTTCTTTCAAATAAATATTAACTAGTTCGCCTTCATATTCCATTTTCAAAATTTTTGAACGAAGCTCACAGCTCAAAAATGAACTAGTTTACGTGCGGTTTTAAAAAAAAAACATTTTTAATACAATGTTTTTCTATCTGAACCTCCTTCAATCTTCTCCTTCTGTCTGTCATACGACTGAACAATCACAGACATAAGTTACATTAACCCTCTGATGCATTATGAATTATGACATTATGAGTCAAGATTTTTTTTAATGTGTTTTTACTCTTCTCAGGGCATGAAAAAATTCAAAAACAATTTATTTGATTTTTTTCAGTTACAGAAATGTCCACAACAGTGGACTACATTCACATAAGCACTCAACATAAAATAGTATAAACTTAATGGAAGTATTATTCAAACTGAGTTGTATCAAAAATCCACGAACAATTCTATATTCTTTAAGATACTTTCACACACACACTGAGCACACGCTGCACACACGCTGCACACATTGCTCACAGGGAGCACACACTCTGCACACTGCACACACAACTCTGCACAACTAACTAACTTATACATATACCCAAATTGCAACCAAAATTGTCATAATTAAAGATGAATCCATCACATGACCTGTGTTGGAAATGTACTCAGTAATGCATGACGTCCACTTTGGTGGACACATGCTTAATCGTTGCTGTACTACTTATTTTAAACAATGTTCAAACTAAAAAAAATATTGTAATTTAGATACTCCTGCATATCATATTTTTTTTTATCTCTTGGGTTCTCCTAGAATAGAAGGATTGACAGGATATTCCAGCAGTGGTCAACAGGTGTGGCTCTCTGTCGGCCATCTTGGATTCAGAGATTGTTCACTTATAGTTACAACAAACAACTGAATTAACCTCAATGGAGGAGAGCAGGAGAGAGCATTCTAATGGCTGATATACAATTCCACCATAAAAACCACTGCATTTAGGAGAAAATGACTTTTAAACGGCTGTTCGCTGTAGTGACCGCTATGTGCCAGAGGGTTAAAAACCAATTTTGAGGTTGAGAATAGATCTTACCACTTAAGCAACGCATTATGTTATGGTGAAAGTGGAAAAAATGAAGTGCAGGTATACTGTATATGGAATTTTTCAGAAAACATTAACACAAAGACATATATTTTAAAGTGCTCAGAAAAGAACATAACTAAAACTAACATTGTCTTTTTAAAAACCTTATCAAACTAGTGAAAATGTACAGCTCTACAACTCAAACAGCCAGTATTTAGCTGTATTAAACAAACATATCTCCCTTTTATAGGCTTATTTCCCATGTGTATTTCTGATGAGGCGTCCGAACTTGAATCAGAACAGGCAATGCTTTGTAGTGAATCTGAACAGCCGATCTTTGTAGTGAATCAGAAGAGCCGACACCCATCGAAGGAGAGCCGCTCCCTACTTTTTTATCAACATACAAACTAGGGCTGCAACTATCGAATATTTTTGGAATCGAGTATTCTGTCGATTTTTTCAACGATTAATCGAGTAATCG
>JBBPCY010078743.1:0-27035 GCA_037974405.1 Brachyalestes nurse | reverse complement strand
AGGAAAAGTTGGCCCAAGCATCAGCAAACAGAGCTTCTGCCATGAAACCATCTCTCCTGCACAACGGCTCTGCATTTACAGGCGTCAGTGTAACGGAAAGTGTAACGAGGAGGCTAATTGGTTGAATCTTGTCACATGACCCGCGGTGAGCTTGCACATTCTGAAAAGTTGAGATGTTTTTAACTCGACGTGGCGCGGACGCGTCGCTTCCGTTATGAGCCCGGCTGCCGCGCGTCTACATTTTAAATAATGGACTTGAGCGAGCAAAAGACGCAATATGTGAACGGCCCCTAAGATGGGTCACCTGTGGCCGCCTGGAGAACAAGCTTGAGTCATCATAGCTTGCGTAATACAGACCCAGCTCCCTAATAGATTAACAGAGATTTTTTTTTATCGCCCGATAAGAGTCTCACGTTAACGCAGCACGTTAACGCAGATAACGGCCCACCACTACTATTTACATTGTGTTTTAGATGCATTTTAGTTAGTTACCTTTACACCGATATTTAACCTCAATCAAGGGCACCATGGTGAGGGTAGGGTGGGGTGGTGTTGTGCAGATGGTGAAGTGGGTAGCGCTGAGTGTCCTTTCTGTGAAGAGTTTACACATTCTCCCTGTGTCCCTGTGGGTTGAATGTGTTTGAATAATGGATAATGCCTAAAAGTTTAGAATGTGCAGTTTTTACAGAATTTCTCTACTTCTTTTAATGAATTTCAAGTGAGAATTAATAGTGTATTGCACCAAGATTTTGTTATCACTCGCAGTAAGTGTAACTTCCTAGGGTGGGCTTCAGTCAATGTTGCTTCAAGACAACACTGCAGTAGCAGCTTCCACTTATCAGACCGTGGCATTGAAGTGGGAAACAGTGTTTCTGTAGTGCTTGTATTTTTAACAATTACAAAAGGTGAAAAATCTACTTTATATCTCCGCATTGCAGTTTGTTTATTTAACATGAACTGTGTTTGCCAGACAGCACTGTATTAACCCAGCCCATAGACCCCCGCTGAAGCTGTGTACCCAATCTGTGTATCCCTGCCAGTGCCCCCTAAGGCAATTGCCTAGTTAGCCAAGGCCAAGAAACACCCGTGTTATGAGAGCTGTTCACACACAAAAATCATGTCAGTGTTACTGGACTGTAAAATCAAATATAACAGATGTAATTTTGGATCGAGAAAACAAACTGCCAAAACTGGCGCTATAATGTGCATGACTGGCAACAGTTTGCTGTTGAATATGAACTGCTGCAGGGGAGTCATTCAAAACGTAGCTATAGCAGTGCAGGCTCCTTAAGCCTTACAGGTGTTTGTAGTCTTTCTCAATAGTCAATTTGAAAATGCTGAGAAATAAACTGCAAATGTCGAGTTCAGAGTTTGGCCATTTTCTGTGATTGGGTATTTCATGAGCAAACTGCTAACAATAAAGCACTGAAGCTTTTGTGGGTGTAATTTAGCAGCTAGAGCTGTTTTACCAAGCAGCAGGGCAGCCACTTCAAATGTTGTCAACAGCAAGCAAAACACATTCAAAGGTTTGAAATCAATGCTTTCAAACTCTTTTTTTGGTTTGCAGATGATTGTATACAATGAATCTCATATAATCCCACGTATCTTTACAGGATAACTGAGATTATGAACATAAGAAAGAAAAAAATACTATGCTAGATATGATGAAAGTTCAAATAAAGAAGTTAGAATAAAGAATAAAGAATCCTAAGGCAGCGAATGTATATAAAGTTATATATACCGTATATAATATATTGAATAAAAGAGGTTTCACACAATGAGGGTTGTTCAATGCAAATGTAAGGGAAATGAAAAAGGGAATAGAAAATGGAAAAAAAAGGGGGGGTTAGAAATCTGCTGGCACTTTCCACACTGTTTATAGCAACAATGATGTGGTGCTACTTGTTATTCATTAGTTCTCCAAACTGAGCAAAAAGTCTCCAGCAGGTGTCCTTGTTTTACATCTAACGATAATCCTAGGATTCCAGAGATTAGTGTATTTTATGACTAGAGGTTGGCCGTGTTTTGTTTTGAGGGCAGCTCACGTCTTTAGAGTGCTGTCGATGTGAATGATTTCTAGTGGGTATAATCAGCATTTGTCTCATTCACTTGAATGCAGTTCTACCAATGTGTAGCATTAAAATGGCATTTCACTAAATCACTCCTCTGAGTCATCTTCTGCAGAGCTGAGCCGTTTCTTGTGTAGGCTGTAATCCAGGGAGAGTCTGTGACTGTACAAATCTGCACTGCTAAAGAAGTGTGACTCTTACAGATTAGTAATCCATGTTTGATTCTAAAAAGCAAAAGATACAAAATATAGACTAAGAAAAGCCGAGAGGGAGGAACAACTACCTTGTCCGGTTCTCATGTTGTGCCTGAGACACTGCTTAGCTTTGATATGTGTTGGATCCTCTCCTGAGGGTTATCTGCCTGAACAAAGTCTTTATTTCAAAACCTGTCAGAGTGGAGGATGCACATAAGTGAATAACACAGAATGTGTGCCAGAAGGAAATAGTTATGACCTTTGTCTTATCAAATAGGTCAACACATTGACTTAAGTACAGCTGGACACCTCTGGAGTAGACCGAATAACAGGAAATATCTAAAAATAATGAATTTATATAATCAGCAATAAGGACCTTGGCTGCCTTTTTTTCATTGAAAACCAATTTAATGCTTTTTTCGAGTGCTGCCACTGCGTGCTCTCAACAATTTCCAGCGCGAAATTGGACTATTCTTTAAGAATGACACCCTGATTATCATGTTTAACAGCTGAAAATAGACGTGTGGCTCCTTTGCATGCTGCAGACACACTATATGTGCAAAACTAAAGTGCACCCATGGCTGACAAGAGCATTCAGTTGTGTACACACAACTTGGAGGATCCTCATAGAAAAGCACAGGCGATAGAGTGGGACGCTTTGGATAAGTCTCACTTGAAATTGTCATTCCCAGTGCTAAGCCTGTTGACTTTGCTCCATCATTTCCACTCAAAATAAAATGCAGTTTAGCTACAGTATGTTAGCTACAGTATGACAGCTAGTGTCAAGAAGATGTTTCCTGACTGCAATTCTATAATATAAAAAAGAAAAATCAATGTTAGCTTATTTTCAAAATTCATTAACTATTGTTTCAGAAGCAGTTATGTTTATGACGTTAGGTTTTATTCTGTCTTGCCAAGAGAAAAATCTTCCCACCCACCATGCTGCAACACAGAGGACACCAGTTCCCCTTTGACTCTGTGCATTGTGATGTTTTGTATTATTTTCTTCTTTAACATACTGGACATATAAATGGCAAAAGAAGCAAACAAAAGTTTGTCCAGTACTAAGAACCTCTATATAACTTTCTTTTTAATCTCTCAAATAATATAACTAATCACATAATGTGTGTGGTAATACAATAGAAAGGCACCATATAACTTTTTTTCTCATATCTAATGTTAACTGTGAATGTGATGGGATGGAGAAGTGTTCCACTTATTACATTATTAAAATAGTCGTGATGCCAGTTCTCTAAAAAACCTTTCAATAGATGTTCAAGAGATGTGAAGATTCCATTAAGAATTCGTAAATTAGTAAACAACCTTTAAACTTTGTGAGGGTTCTTCAAACCTTCAAAAGGTTCTTCACACTCACACAACTTTTTTTTACCTTTTTAGCGTCACGGACCAGTTTTAGAAAAACAATATTTTCATGGACCGGTATAGGAGCAACCAAAAACATAAAAATACAAGTGCATAAAAATACAAAGAAGCTCTTTATAGACATTAGTTTTTTACTTGTTTTTTCTAAATTTGTGATGTACCATATCATGTGACCGGGACGAGCGTTTTTTGTCAGACTCGGGTAATCAATAAAATATTTTTATTCTGTCTTTCTGCGCGGATTGACACCGGTCCGTGGCCCGGTGGCTGGGGACCTCTGCTTTAGGAAACTAAAACAGTTCTTCTCGAAGAACCTGTTGTGGCACCTTTATTTTGAGTAGGCCTACTTATCTTGCCTGCAGACATGCACTGCACGTGAGCACTAAATATAATAAGACAGAATTTGGCATGTTAGAAACGACTCCAAGAAAACACTGATCCAAGAAGCTGGCACCCACACAAGGATGCTGAATTAAGCAAGACTGCTGCCCAAATTGATGCTAGTCCAAACGTGATTTTAAGGTTTTTGTCTCACCTGTCAATAGCACAGCTGTGCCAGGACTCCAGTCTTTGTCAGAAAACCTCAAACGTTGGGTGCATCTTTACCCAGCTCTTTCAACTCTTTCATTCCATATATAAACACCTGCAGTTTATTGGACTAAAAGTCAACGCAAAACACTTCTGCCTAGTATGCTGGGAAGTGGTTATTTTTGTGTTTATATAGAAGTGGTGCATAGGTGCACAATCATGCAAATCAAAAATATAAATCACAGCAAAATGCAAAGATAAACAAATAAAATAATAATCCTTGATTATCAATAGTTAGATTACTACTGCTATGAATGCAATGCGCCACACACACACACACACAGACACACACACACCTCCTTTTTAAACTGAAATCTTCATTTGGTGGCCACTCAGGTCTACCCCTTATGATTTTTTCAAGTACCATCATCCATCAGTTCACAGCATTAGGTTCTGCTCTGTTGAACAACAAAGCAACCTAATTTTAATCATCCATCTCTGTAATGCTTCTGACAGTTTTTATTAAGACTAGGTCAAAAAGATAAACATTAAGGTCATTTTTCTCTAGTTTCTGTACCCATGTGTTCCTGCTGGGTGTTTAAATTTATAACTGGCATTTTTCTGAGGTATTTTTTCTATTGTAAAACGTGCCGTCCTGTTTTTTCCATGCTGTTGCCTTCTGGGCAATGCAACACCTACCACACCTGACACATCTGAGCATCAGCGTCAACACTTCCATCTCTCTCCATCCATCATCTGCCAGCGTGGATGTCTTGGTTGCTTTTAGAAAGCAAGACATTCGGAAATGATTACTATTGTGAAGAAGAGTCTAATTGTTCATAAGTAAACATTGTTTGTCTGTCAAAATATATCACCTCAATGAGCTCATTTATTTTGCCTGCTCACAATAGGCTTCTCTCCTTCTGGCACTGAGCCACATTCACAATTACATGGATCAACTATGACAATTAAAAAAAAACGCCTAATTTTGTGGAAGTTCCCCGTGTACCACCAAACCGACCCAATGAGGCATGGACTCTACAAGACGTCTGAAGGGATACTGTGGGAAGCGAGTTGCAGGTTGGATCCAACCTGTTTGTCCAACACATGCCACAAATGCTCAATAAGACAAAGATCTGGGGAATGTAGAGACCTTTTATGGTGCAGTTTGGCTCTTGTCGAAGTCACTCAGACCCTCATTCTGGCCCATTTTTCCATTAACTTCCAACACAACGGACTGAATGGACGATTCACTTGCTGCCTGATATATCCCACTCATTGACAGGTTATATTGTAACAAGATTTATTCAAGTGTTATTCACTTCGCCTGTCGGTGATTTTAATGTTATGGCTGATTGGCGTATTATGCAGAGATTATCCCTGCCTCAAGGCATGGATGTCTGCCAAAGAAAACATAGATGACCTAAGGTTGCCGCTGCAAATTCTCATTACATTTGGATAAGCTTTATATTCACACTCCCCTTAATTGGAAGAGCTCTTCACACAACAGAAACAGTGCTAAGTCTTTGGAATCAAAATCTGGGCAGCTGAGATTAAGAAAACCCCCTCCATTAAAGCTTTGCTTAAATCCAAGCTCTTTGATTATTTAAGTGGTGCTTTCCCCACAGGCATTCACATATGCTAAGTATTTACACTTTATACATAACTAGTGGTGTTGATCACATTGAGACTTACTTGCTGTCTTTTTTATAATTTTATTTTTATATTTTATTTATATTTTATATTTATCAAATGAATATAAAAATCAAATATTTTGCTCCATGCTTTTAAATAAATAGTAAACTAAACAATCCGATTACTTTCACTTAAGGATAGATTTTCAGATTGCTTTATTCTGTATAGTAATTATTTGTGTTGATGTACATGCATCAAATTACTGTATTTTAATATTAGCGTTTTACACACTGGGATTGATTATACTTATTTTTAAAGAATATGGAATATGGATCTTTTTAAATGTTTTCTTAATAGTCAATTATGCTATTGACACATTTGCAAGTACTAAATATATTTGTTTCTGCACTATTTGTCTGCACCCTCAACCCTATCTATAAGTAGAGAGGGAACACTATAAGTCCAGCAGAAGTTATCAGCGCAGCAGAGATAGCAAGTGGCTATTCAGTGGGAGTTACACTACAACAAAAATGTTATTTTATTTTAAAAGAAGAACTAAATAGGAACAAAACCCAAGAAAAAACGATTTGATACAAATGATAATCAGTCTACAAATCTGCATTTACATTTCTTTTTAATAGTGTGATGGGTAGTTTTCATTTTAGGGATTTTATAAATGATTGAGATTTTGGAGGAGGGAAGCTCATCCTCTCTCCAGTCTAACCCCCTTTGCATTTCCATCTTTACTTTGTGTTTACCAGTTCTTCTTATCCCTGTCTGTTCATTAAAAATTAGTCATCTGGTCCTCTGGTTCATGCAGAAGCCTCCCACGACTTCACCCCAAGTTCAAAGAGTTCCTTCTCTCCAACAGTTAGCCCCCAGTCTAACTGTATGTTTCAAGATTCTTTATTAGACACATACAAGTACAGTATCTAATAAAATGTGCCCCTGAGTCAGTCCATGAGAGTGTGCAATAGAATCATCAAATAATTTAACATAATAAAAATATACTGAAATAGATAATGTATTCCAAATAAACTAACATTACAATTAGAAACAAGATTTTTTTTATGTGCTAGTTTGATGTATAGGCTTAAATGACAGATGGCAGGTGAGGTATAGTGAGGTGGAGAGTTTTAAACTGGGCATGGTAAAAAAGGTGTAGTAGCATGTCCTGGTTAAGAAGTATTATAGCCTGAGGATAGAAGCTGCTCCGGAGCCTCTCTGTTTTGGCCAAAATACTTCTAAAGTATTTCATCAGGATGGAGTCTGTTGTAAACAGACCTTCATCAGGTCAGATTCAAGGCTGTATTACCTGTTTAATTTAGGATACAGCATGGTCTTTCAGGTACTGGGGAATTGAACATCTGTGTACCTTTTCATAATTGTCCAAATCCAAAAAAAATAAAAAGCCTGGACAGTGTGTCCAGAGTCAATGCAACTTTTAAAATATATCTGCTGTGAAATATGGTACAGTTATGTTCCTTAAGTAAAGTTACTGAAGATGAAAATTCTTGATGTCATTTGTGTACTGAAAGGTTCATTTTTTGAGGATATCACAAAGATCAGGGTAGCAGGGTAAGCACACTGTGCCACAAAATGGTAGCTAAGGACCAGACAGGTATATAATAGAAGGACGCGAGTTTCTTATGAATGTGGCATTTGGATGTGAAGGTATCAGGGACAGTAGGGTTTCTGTGCTTCTTACATTCTTGCACTTCATTTGACATGTCTTCATTGTTTGTAGGTGTAGTTGTAAGTGTACAGTTAAGTACTGTAGTTCAGGGGTATCCAAAGTCTGAAAAAGGGTGGCTCTCTTTCCAATCGAATTGGATCTCTTCTGATTGTACTTGGTTATTTTACTAGTCTCACCTGATTATGTAAGCTACTGCACTGACCCTTCACGGATAAAATGACACATTGCGCCACTTTGTAATTCATTCTCTAACAATTCATCAGTGACCTTTTGACCATTCAATTTATCACACATTTGTTCCTATTAGACACCACAATATGGTGGATGCATTTAGCTTTTGTATCAACATAATACAAATTACTGTTCTGTCTTGTAAGCAAGTATGTCTATTTATGTGATAATCATAGGACAGAAATCACATTAACCTGTGAGTTCATTCAAATTAGTTTCAGCAGTACCTATTAACTACTGAAGGCCAGCATTTTTCGCTCCAGCTTAATGAAGTAGACCTCGACCTCTGCTGCAGTGTGTTCACCATGTAAATATAATCAGTTGTAATTAGCTGACCCGTTGTCATGGAGTTGGTCGGAGGCAAGATGTAAGCGTAAAATCCAAAGATACACGAATCCAGAAGGGTAAATACCAAAAGACATGGACAAAAATTAAGCAGAAAAACAAATAGGCAAAACACAGTGAGCAAATGTAGACTGAAAGACAGAGAAGAGTTACACATAGCATTAACAAGGAGCAGCTGGGAGAGGCAGGGGTACAAATGAGCAGTTGAAAACATAAAGAAGGAGGCGGGACTATGGCAGAGTCACAAAGCCACATGGAGAACATAAGCAATGACGTAGCCATAGAAACTGGAAAGGCTAGGCGAACATAACAAAAGAAATGAGGATCCAGCTGAGGGTAAGTTAGGTCTGTGACAAGCGACTTGGACTAGACACGAGACTCTGAGAGAACAGTCAACTAGGAGAATACAGGAGACCAATAGATGATAATCTGTTTAAAATGAGTTTAGGTTTATTGGATTTTATTGGTACCAATCTGCCAAATAAGTTAGCCGTCTCGCTCTCGAGGGGTTAGACTGACCAAATCACACCTAGGGGACCGACTTGGATTCCTTGTCCCCTGGAATTTAGTATATGCACCTGACGTGCTACCATCAAAATGCGTTTTAAAATGTGATATCTGAGGATACTTTTAAAGATTAAAAAACTCCCTGGTCAATAAGAAAACATGCAACAGGAAAACATGCAACAGAAACAACCTGTTTTGAATTCAAGTTTAGCAGTAAGTGATGTAAGGGAGGCTTCAGCTTTATTATAATGTAGGTGTGGACGACTCTAAATGTGCTGGTAAACTGAACACCAAATATTAAAACCACATATACGCACAGCCACAAACACAAACTTACCAGAATTAAAATAAACAAGGAAACAAGCATGCTTTTGTGATTATACTGATATCAGAACTTGTCTTGTGTTTAAGCTGGCAACTGTTAAGCCCGGTGTGGGAATGTGAAGACTTACGGTTATTAGCTTTGTGCTAATATAACACTGAAACTCCATATCGTTAGCCACATAGCATAATTGCCCAAGTCAAGTTGGCCAAAACATATACAGGCTAGCAGTGATTAACATTACTGTAGCTGTGGTCATTTCTGGTCTATTTCTGCCTCAGTTTTTCCAAATGGTTTGTGTGATTTGCTGTAGCAGTTTCTCACAACCTGTCACTAACAACAGATAAGTAAGTGAGAACAACTTGGCAAACGATCAACAGTCACGATCATGTGCTCTGACATCTATTTCCCACGTTTCATGGTCATTTATTTAGCACAGCATGAGGCAGGAGAACATTGGTCAGCTGATTTGTATATTGCAATGTGGCTTTGTACTGGCATGTAATCACAAGTTGAAATATAGGGGCTGACTGACTATAAAATTGAGGTTTTTGAAAAGAAGTGTTGGTATTTCAACAAAACTGATCAACAAAACTATAATTAAAAAACAAAATATTCCACTTTTTAATGAAAGAGTGGCTTCAGGGTGAAATTTCTTTCTAACTTATTTCTCTTTAATCAAAATGTTTCAAGATATGTAGGAGAGGCCAGAGTAAAACATAGATTTCTCCAACAAAGTGTTTTATTATAAAAGAACAAAATAGCATTGCTCTAATTGCCATGTTATTTTTGTCAAAATTATCAAGGAAGTACCAGTGTAATTGCGTACCCAGATAACAGAATGAGGTTAAATGCAGATCAATGTCTCTGTCTATGTGGACGCTAGGGGTATGTGTACCACAGTTTGGGAACCACTGAAAAAAACAAATGTTGGACCCATGGCTCATTGCCAGTGCTGCTTATGTTTTGTGGAATGTGTGACAGACTTTGTAGTGTATTTTGGGAAATCACTATAAATATGTATTTGTAAAAAAAAAAAATTCTCAAATAATCAGTTGGATCATAAATTAGTGTATAGAGTTGAATGTGTTTGTTGTTCTGAAAGATGTGTTCTATTTCCAGTTTGTTTTGCAGTTTGGAAAAACCACCACATGCGCACAGTGACCAACTACTTTATTGTGAACCTCTCCTTTGCTGACATCCTTGTCACAATCACTTGCCTTCCTGCAAGCCTGGTCGTGGACATCACAGAAACGTGGTTCTTCGGAGATACGCTCTGTCGAATATTACCTTATTTACAGGTACGTGTCCGTGAGATCAGATAAAATATTATCTCACGTTTTCTTCTGTGCTTTGCTTTAGGGGTGAACAGAAAAATAAAACTCAATTACAGTTACAGAGGAATAGCACAGGTGATCATATTAGGAGAGCTATCAGTGCCCAGATGTCTGAACTCACTACCAAGAACTGTTTTTATTTCACAATTTATCATAAACGTAATACCATGAGGATTGAACTCCACTGAACATCTGAGATCAAAAAGGAGATATTTAGATATTTAGGCATATATGTCAGAACAATCCTTGGACTGTAAATTAGAGCTGAAATTATGGGGGGTTCCAGTTCTGCCAGTTCAAAATAATACAGGCAAATGGTTACCAAATAATAATTCAGTTCATATTAAAGGGAAATTACACCTATTTGTCAAAACCTACATATGCCTGCTGGATATTTATATGTAATGCTGCTGATGATAAAATAGTGTGTTGTAAAATAATTGTTTTGGGACAATTTTGCCTTTTTTTGGTCTGCATGTACAACTCCATATACAACGCTGTTAAAAATCTAATGTAAAATAATCACTGTGTATTTATGACCTGTGCATACAACAGCTTTCTGCCAGGGAACATTTAGGGTCATAAAATGCTTTGGATGTCTGATTCAACACTGCAATTAACTATTTTGACTAGAAGGGGACTCATTTTTTCTCTAGAAGGGAAGATTTCACATAAAACCACTGTGAACGACTTTGTTTCCATCTTCCATCTGCAACCACTCATGCTCATTCTGCCCCAGGAAAGATGCTTTGTTGGGTCTGACATTTTTCAAACAAATGGCTCACAAGATTTCTCTTGATATTCAGAGCCTCAGCTCTTAGCTAATACTGATTTATGATGCATTCGAATTTTATAAACAGAATAATAATGAAAATAAAATATTTAGTTAGTATTTAAAAAAAGAAGTTTTTGTACATCCGAATAGATTCAACATCATGCTGTAATTCCAATGTGGGACACTGAAATGTCTTTCTGTTGATATTAAAACTTGGCTTTCATAACTGATGAACAACTGGTTCACTGGTCGATATTTGGGCACAATTGACAACCCACACTTTTCAAAACAACATGAAGCAGCTTACAGAGACGATCCTTATAGTGCAGGGGGACCAAAAAAACCTCACGAGGAACTATAAACATCCCCAAATCAAGGACAAACTGAATATCAAAGGCAATAGATGACTTTGCCTCTTATTATGTATTTAATACCATTGTTAACTGTCTGTTATGTCCATCCCATATTAGCAATAGACATATTGTTTCCCCCATAATAATACTCCTCCTGAGTGTTCAATAGTTTATAAATAGCTAGACTCGCATGAGTTATCGTTCATTATGTAATTGTCTTCAGGGCTCATGATGCTACCTTTCACAGAACAGATCTTGGTCTGTTTTGTAATGAGCACCATAGCACAGTTCGGTGTTTGGGTTTTTTTTTTTGTGCTCGTACATAGATCACAAGTGGCTCGTTGATGAACTAATCAGTTGAGTCAGGTGTGCTAGATCAAACCAAACAAGGCTGTTGAAGGATACTTCAGGACCAGGAATTATAAACATTACGAAAGACAAACAGACTTTGTTTTTCTGCAGTTAATCAGTGGCAAGTGTCAGCTAATCAATACAGCCAAGAGCAGTTTAAACCTGCCTTCTCCTAGACCAGTCCAGTGCTGTTTACATTTTTCTATTTACCTTTCTAGTCATCCAGTCTCCACATCTATGGCTCTAAATCTAGCAGTTGTCAATATTCGAGCAGTTTTGGACGGCCAGCAGCAACTCCACTGAAAAAGCTAAAAGTGTGTCTTTCAGACACACGCCCCCGACCTATCCATGACAGCGACGATAATTCAGGGTTGTGTTTGGGGTGCATTAAAAGTTGTGATGGGCAAGAGAGTTGTTGGCGACTTCCCTTCAGAAAGTAACCTACAGCAAAGATTTATATGGCTTAGTTGCTGGTCATGTTCTTTTAAGGCTCATTCCTTACAGCCCACATATCCTATAAAGCTATGAGAGATGTGGCATTCACTCCAAAGCCTTGCAAAGCAGTCTTCTCAAACATAAAGCTAGAATTTAAATGAGAACTCTACAGTGACTCAGACTGAAGAAGTGTTTATGCGATTTCTAACTTCAAACATTGGTATGCATCTCAGAGAACAGGATGTCTTTAGTCGTATTTAAATTTTCGTTAAAAAATATTCAAAAAGCATTTGGAGTGATTGGGTTATGCTCAATCAGTGCATACTTTTCTTTCTGTGAGCACAGCTGTGCTAAGTAATCTGTATTAGGCCCATTTTTTCAGCATCATGTCTGGTTTATCTTTACAATTCCAGGGACTTCGGTGCAGGTGTTCCCAATCCAGTTCTGAGGATCTTATGCTTTATGAAACTTTGTTTTCCCATCCTATTACACCTGGCCAAGCATTCAAGGAGCTTGTTCATTAAGTTAGTAAGCTGAATCTGGTGCACTAGATGGGATAAAGCAGAAAGTATGCATACTACGGGGTCCCCAGGACTGAAATGGGGAATTTATGACCTAGGCTTAATCTCAAATGCCTCTGTGCTTCTTATGCAGTGTACTGTGACTCTGATCCCAAATAGTGCCTCATGTGTCTCACAGGAAGGCATTTCTATTGAACTGTAAACTGTCTGATGTTCCACCGTTTAGTGTACTATTTAAGTGGAAGTGCCATAGTTTTATGCCCTATGCAGTGGATTATGTTTGCAGTTGAGAAATTCAGCCCAAATATACACTTGAAGAAGGACATGCCTTTGACTATGACTGCAGTAGGAAATTGCTCAAATTTCAGGGAGGGCATGCGTGGCAAAAACACTGTGTAGAGTGTGTCATCATTCGGGAATAGAAACATTATTTTGACATGGTAGCTTGAAGTGCTAAATCTAATCTGAACAGTGTCCTTAACTGTGAGGATGATTTGTATCTACCTGTTTAACACACACAACACATTTCAGAGATACAGTGATAGGGTATAGCGTATAGTGTTGTCCAGTGCAGATTTACCGTGGAATGGAATAGAACTAGTTTAAGGAGGTTTACATCTTGCATCGACATGCATTTCTGGTGATTGGGTCACAGCCTGCATTAAACACTGGGTGTAAATGTCCCTATGGCTGAGCACAATAAGATTATGACTGGATCACTCAGTCCACATTTGGAGGTGATCAGTGATGTATTGTGAGCACATTCACTGCAGATATACTGGACCGCAGTTTCTATTCGAATGCAGATGCATCTGCCGATAAATGGCAAGTGAATTCCTGCACTCCTGGCCATAGAAAGCGTCCAAGACAGGTGAATGGAAAAGTAAATGGAAGCAAAACAGAAACAATACACTGATGTGCTTTTGGCTGTCTAAAACAATTTACAGCCTGCATGAATCTGCCCTCTGTGGCTGCCTGACTGCCTTCGGAAAAAAATCTGGTTGGGGACACTTTTTAGTGAAAAGGGTAAATTGGAATGCAGCCATAGTGCAACCAGCTTTGATCTGGGTAAGAAACACATGTTAATCCAAAGTGCGTGTGACTGGTGGTCTTTATCATGAATGCCATAACCACTTAACCTTGACAAGTCCAGATCTGAACAGCATGGAAAACAAAATTACTGAATTTTCAAATTATGCAAATTAAGTACAAAATAAGTTCAAATTATGCAACTTCAGGTTCCAGGTTGCTTCAGTTCAGTTTCCTTCCAAAAATCCCAGGCTTGTACCATCCTAGGGCTTATTACTCAGTGTAAGGAAAGCAATGCAAATAGGAGTGTGTAAAAAAAAAGTGTAAAGGTAGTTTCACAAAGTAGTTTCACCAAAATCCAGATAAGAAATTCTGCTTGGCAACAGGCACTTTTTTTAAACTCACTGATGAAATGTAACAAAAAAGGGCATCGGAATTACACAGAAAAAACAATCCAAAGACCAATGCCAATTGCAAAACCAAAGTCTGCTAGAGGAAGATCATGGCGGGTAAGAAGTTCAATACGAGCACATCACATTTTTAGAAGATCAAGAAGCAGCATGATCTAATAAATCTTTATCAGGGTAGCACCAGTCCTGAGCACTGAAAGCTGCAAACATCTCCTCTGATGTATTTGAAGCTTGCTACCACATACTTTTTACACATTCTCCCAGCAGACATCCTGACTGGCTGCTGAACATCAGGAACACAGCGTTTTTGTGATACGAGTGCAATGAGTCTATTGTTTCCTCAGTTTTCTCCCCAATTTTAGTCATGCCCAATTGCACACACCTCTAGAATAAAATAGAATAACAATAAAATACTATACTAACAGTGCAGTATAAAATGTACACTATACAATCTGGATATATAGAATATGGACATCTGTGTAGTAAAATATTTACCTAAATATATTTTTAGACTATATGTAAACAAAGTTGACTACGTGATACGTCTGTGCACAATGAATATGTATACATACAGGTACATTTTGCCCAGTTATGTTGGTTCCCCCAAGAAAGAAAATTGCACATGTTCCATCAGAAAACTGCACATGTTACATCATAATATTGCACATAACTACCATGGTGTATTGGATATGTGTGTTTGTTTGTGCATTTACTTGTGCGTCTGTGGTCAAGGTCTTTGTTGTACAGTCTGACAGCAGTTGGCAGGAAAGACTTACGGAATCTCTCTGTCCCACATCGTGGGTGCAACAGCCTGCCACTGAATGGGCTGCTCAGTGCTGTCAGAGTCTCCTGCATGGGGTGGGAGATGTTATCCAACAGGGATGACAGCTTAGCCACCATTCTCCTGTCACTCACCACCTCCACTGGGTCCAGAAGGCATCCTAGAACAGAGCTGGCCCTCCGCCATAAAAGATGGCTGATGCCACCATAAAAGGTCTTCAGGACCAGTCCCTGCACTCCAAAAGACCTGAGTCTCCGCAGCAGGTACAGCCTGCTCTGCCCTTTTTTGTAGAGAGCATCCGAATTGTGAGTCCAGTCCAGTTTATTGTTCAGAAGAACACCAAGGTACTTGTAGCTCTCCACAGTCTCAATGTCCATGCCTTGAATGTTTAGTGTTTGCAGTGGAGGAACCAGTTCCTTGGTTTTTCCAGTGTTGATCTGGAGGTAGTTCTGCTGGCACCAGTCTACAAAGTCCCGGGTAAGTTCTCTGTACTCCCTGTCGTCCCAGTGATCAGTGATGAGGCCGACTATTGCAGAGTCATCGGAGAACTTCTGCAGGAAGCAGTTGGTGGAGTTGTGAGAGAAGTCTGCTGTGTAGATGGTGAAGAGGAACGGTGCCAGAACCATTCCCTGTGGGGCCCCGAGTTCTCACATACTGTGGTCGGTTAGTGAGGTAGTCCAGTATCCATGTGGTGTGGTGATGGTTCACTCCTGTGTACTCCAGCTTGTCCCTTAGGATTGTGGGAAGGATTGTGTTGAAGGCACTGGAGAAATCAAAGAACAGTCTCCAGGTGAGAGAGGGAACGATGTTGGAGGTGGATGATGGCATCAGGGTCTTTCTCAAACTGTATCCACAAAGTTGGAAGCATGGCGTTGTCCAAAATGTCTTGGTCTGCTGAAGCATAAGGATTACACCCCTTACTGGAAGTGAGGGACCCAACCTAGACCCTGAAAAACAGGTGTCCCAATAATTTTGTGTAAGTGTGCATTAATAAACTGGTAAAATCCTCAGAAATGTGAAAATGATTGCGTCTTGTCTTTCTGTGCAACCAGTTTGCTGCTCCTTGATATAAATAATACTTGGGCTGGGCTGTAGGAGTGTGTGTGCATGCACATGCTTGTGTGTGTGTGCATATTGTGTGTGGGCTACTGTTCTGGATCTAAACTCATCAACAGCAGAATGAGCTGACAGGTTGCATAACGACACGAATGCAGAACACGCACACACGCATGCACACGCACACACACACACTCGCAGAAGAGGAGTGGGAAGAGTTTGGAAAAAGAACAAGTTCAAAGAATTCTCAAGACAACAAGAAAATGACTCCATCTGCCTCTCCCTCTCTAGATTTTCCTTTGGAGGATCTCAAACTCTTAATCTGTCAGAGATTAAAAAAAAAAAGTTCAATTCTTTGTGTACACACACACAGGCACATATTTCGCATTGTGTTTTACATTCATCATAAGAGCACACTATCTCTGCTTGTGTCATTGTAGTTGTTGTTTGTGTTTTTTGTTTAAAACCTTGTACTTCTGTTTCTGAATGGAAGTCTGAATGATGTTTGAATGGAATGAAATCAGTTTACTCATTCCATCACTTCACTCAATCGTCTGACTACAGTGTGTGTTTGTGTGAACTCTCTGCTGCCTCCTGCTGCCCACTGTCAGACAGGGAGGGGAGAGGACACGAGAAAAAAAATGGTACATTTGCTCTGTCAGAAGAATTATGTGCAGGCATTTGTTGAGCACTTACAGGCTAAGGCAGCTTTTTCCAACTGTAAAGACTATAGGACATGTATACATACATACACTACAGGGACAAAAGTACTGATGCACACACACCTGTTTTTCAAGGGTTGAACATACTACCAGTAAAGGACAATCTTAATGCTTCAGAATTCCAAGACATTTTGATCAGTGCCATTCAACCAACTTTGTGGACACAGTTTGGTGAAGAACCTTTTCTGTTTCATTATGTTTGTGCCCCAGTGAACAAAGCAAGGTTCATAAAGACATAGTTGGATGAGTTGGGTGTAGAAGAACTGGCCAACATAGAGCCCTGCCCTCAACCTCACCCAACATCTTTGGGATGAACTGGAATGGAGATTGCGAGCCAGACCTTCTCATCCAATATCAGTGTCTGACCTCACAAATGCTCTACAGAATGAATGGGTACGAATTCCCACAGAAACACTCCAAAATCTTGTGGAAAGCCTTCCAAGAAGAGTGAGGCTATTATAGCTACAAGCCCTTTGTACCTATAAATAGATATTAAAGTCTATGTATTTAAATGGCATTTAAATTTTATTTAATTGTCATTAAAGTCCCAGTTGGTGTGATGGCCAGTGAGGCGCTTACAGTTCCATAACTGCAGTACCTCTTGTGCTCCACACACACCCACCCACCCACACACACACACACACCTTAATGAGGTTTTGATAAAGTTTTGATTTCTGGGCAGCTTAATAAAGTTTTGATTTCTGGGCAGCTGCAGATAGTGAAGCAAGAGTCTATCATTTTCTTATAGTGATTGAGGTCATTAGAGACAAGGTGCCACTTACTGCCATCTCCCTTCCTTTCCTCCTTAACTCACTTTCAATGTAAAACTGACCTGTTCATACTCCGCCCACAAATAGTTTAGGAATTTTGCAGCCTGTTGCATGAAAACATTTGTGTCACCGAGTCACCCGTGTAGCATGGAGGATAAATCCAATCGCGGGGTAGCACGAGAGAGTAGGCGGTCCACGCACTTTGATCTGGGAGTGCTCTCAACAGAGTAAAGATTCCCTTCAGAATCAACACTCTCATACACACACACAGAAAGGTATGGCTGTGAGTACTCACAGTCCCAGAGAGAGAGGATTGCAGAGTTGAGGGTAAAGACTCAGTGACTGAGCAAATCCCACCTCTGTTCCTTGGATTTTATACCATGTGCCGCGCTCATTTCCGGTTCCTCTTGCGTGTCACATGACCTGTGTGCAAGACAATTTGTTCCCAATTGCTTTATTTAATCTGCTCAATATGCCCAGGATTTTTCACCGGCATAAAATATATGATTCAAAGCAAAATATAAAGAAAGAGAGAGAGAGTGGGAGATAGCAAGAGAGAGAGAGATTTTACTTTTTACGGTGAAGTGAATCTATTAGATCGCCCTCGTTGGTTCTGCCTGTCCTGTATATGAGCTGTGTCAAAATATCTTAAGAATAAACTGCTATCTTTATTCATTGCCTTATAGGAGTGGATGCAGCTAAGTTAATATTTTTTTGGACTGAAGAGCAATGCATGTAACTATTTTCATTCTCATGAACTGTGTGTATAGGAAGTAAAATGTTCAGAACTAGACTTAACGTTCCCTTTGTAAGAATGGTTTAGTTTAACCAGCTCAGCAGAAAGCACAGACAGTTAAAAGACTAAAAGCTAAAAGTAGGCTACTTAAATAACATTTAGAGTATATATTTCAGATGCATTTTCTGAAACATTTAATGAAAAACAGCAGAAGTAAAGAATAGGTCACAAGAACAGCACTGTGCAAATGTCTTAGACACCAAGAAATCCAAAATGTATATTTAAAATCCAAAATGGCGTAGCTAAGCATACTGGGGGAGGCTCTATCATACGCGGTGTAACTGCATATTCTGTGCGCAACCAAACTAGTTATGGCAGTGAGCAGAGTAACTTGAAACGACGTATGTCGAGACTGTTGTAACCTGAGGACCCCCCTGTATCTATGTGTTTGCTTAATCATTCCCAGACCTCCTCATGGAAGCTCAGCATTACATTGTAGATCTCACCAAATACCTCAGATACCTGGTTCAGCTCAATCGATACTTCATTAGATTAAACCAGGTGTGCTGCTGATGGAGGTTCACAAATCCATGCAAAAACCAGAGGCATCAAAGAGAAGTCTGGACCCAAACCCGTGTTCTTCTAGCCAGCTGAAAAAACTTATGACAAAAAGTGTCTTACAAACAAAACAAATACTAATGCTTTCTTGTTTGTTTGCATTTATCCTCATGTTCATTTATTTTAAAGCCATTACTGTTCAGATAAATGGCTTCAAAAAGTTTGCACAGGAGTCATAGACTTTTGCACAGCACCGAATGTCAAGAATGTCTTACAAGATTCCACAGGCTCAGCTATGACAGATCTCTTAGAAAACACTATTATTATTATTATTATTATTACTACTATTATTATTATTATGTTTATAAACTTAAAATACACGAATCCTTTGCACTATTTAGGCACAGCAATGCAGAATGCTGACATTGACATTGTATCATGCTAAAACAGTAGTAATCCTGAGTTTTGTGAGCATTCCTCTCATCTCCTATGACCTAAACCCATCTCCAGTCTTGGAGGGCTGATGTCTAGCACATTTTGATATCTCCTCTTCAGACACACTCACTAAACCTGACAATTACCAGGTGAGCTGGAAAATTCACCAAACTAGCAGACAGGTAGTAAGAAACTAAGTAAGGTTTAACTAGAAAAAGGAATAAGGCTGTTAGCTTAATGCTACAATAATTAGCATTATCTTACGTCGTAAATAAGTTAAGAATTGCCACTTAGCTGTTACTGCACTTCTTCATAATGATATTCCTCGCAGGTGCATTTTCATGATTAGCTAATATTAGAGCAGATCTGATAAACAAGTCTTGAGATCCAGCTAAACAGACCAATTTCCCCCTGGAAATCAATTAATCTGAAAATATATCTTAAGATTCACACCCAGCAGTCACAGAAATGGCCACACGTTCAATGCAATCCGAAATGATCGCAAAAGTGCGGAGAGACTGACAGTATTATTTGATGGTGAGAATGAAAAAATAATTCAGGGGTAAATAACCCCTCCTCCCTATCACCAAACCATGTGACAAGCTCCACAGCACCCGATCATTTGTACTAGGAGAATTTGCTGCTCCAGATTGGTCAGACTCTAGAGGGCGCTCCAGGGTGAATCCAAAATTGCGATTTGTAAACAGTTAACTACACCATTTTAATGCACACCTTTCCTCAACACAACACAAAATATTTAAACACTGCAATCACATTTTAAAAACACTTTTAGGACTGTATTACACTAACATTATACAAGTGGCCACCCCATAGCATAAAGAGGATCTTGGTACCTAATCTGTGTTTCTGATTTATTTGTGCTGTATCCATCTGTCAACTACTTTGTGTTTCAAGATGCTGCCTGTTCTGTGTTACAAATAACTATTTATATGACATTAAATTGTAACTGAATTAGCATGTCAAAAGATATTTCACAAGATCTGCTCTAATATAACAAATCATACTATGCATATCCATACAAAGCAATGCTGCAGAAGTTACTATCTAAAGGTAGCCTGATCCCTTTCTTAGTTTGATGCTCCTTAGTATTAGATTTCCTTCTGTCTATCTAGAAGTTCTAGTTCAAGTTAGATGATACCAAGTCCAGAGAGATACACCTAAAAACTCAGGGTTTATCATTAGAGCTTGTCTATGGCTGAATCGCAAATTGATTCTGCCTCCCTACAGGTCATGAAACTACAGCTTCCACACCCAAATAGTTCTCTAAAGGTTAGACAAGGAGTCTTGCAGCTCAGACTGAATATAAATTATTGCTGGCTGGTGCTGTTAAATGTAATGTGTAATGGCGGTAATGGTCCAAGTCGGGCAGGCGATGCAGATTGGATGGCAACAAAGGGGGTAGTGATGGGTGAATTTTTCATCCTTTATAAAATGGCTTTAGGAATTTCCCAAGGCCTGGTGGACAATGGTTTGCAAAAACTGGTATTGAAATGAGCATTATCTTGCCTACCAAGCAGAAGACAATGTCATGAAATTTGTTCTGATGATAGCTTTATTGCATCACAAAAAATAAATACAGGCAGTCTGACTTTTCACAAAATGGGTATCATTTGAAATCAATAACATACGCTAGAGTTCTGAATGAAAATTTTTTCTAGAGTTCTGTAGAACATGTCCAACGATCCTGCATAGGCACTGTGTTTCCTATCCACAAGCATGAGGCTCAGATTGCTGCATGGCAGACCAGGGCAATCTGACCTGTGAGGAAACCTGCAGGAGGCTAATCTCCAGCACTTCCATAATGCTCTCTCAAAGCACTTCCAGCTTCCACTGGAAAATTGCCCCACATATTGAAATCTGGTAGGTCAGACCAAAAGAAATTCAGCCAATATGAGCCCACAGTAAAACATTTTTATAAATTCAAGGTGCCAAAAGGATTTTTTGGAGTGACTGGACTGAATGTACCCTCTCTGGTTTCCAAAAACATTGTTTAAGTTATTTCTGTACTGTAGTCCCTGTTGTACACCCTTGATTTGGTCTTTAGTTCCAGCACATTGGAATTGAAATGAACCCAAGACTTCGAGGTCTTGATGCAAAATGTCACTGGTGCAGCTCAATTAATAATACAGCGTATTCCATAAATGCATGAACAACTTATGATTTAGTCTTTTTAAGTGTGTCTTAATGTAGAAATGATACTAGAGCACAAAAAAAGATAATGTCCCTTTATTGGTCCAGAAATCAGGACGGTTTCCAAATCAGCAACACTTTCCCTTCATTTGTGATGGGACAAACGAACCAAAACATTATGACCGCTCACAGATGATGTGACTAATGTTGAACATCATGTTACAACTTCACATGGCAGCATGCGTTGAATGTGGGAGAAATGGCCGGGCATAAAGACCTAACAAGAACCCAATCATTGGGTCAGAGCATTTCCAGGATGGCAAAATTTGTTGGGACAGCAGTGGTGAGTACCTACTAACAGACTGATGGCAAGGTGTTAGATGCCCAAAGCTCATGGATTTGATATCTTAGCTGATCCAAACCACCAAAAAAGCTACTGTGGCTGTCAACAAACCCTGTGATGTACAAGGCTGCGTGGCCACAGACTGGTCAGAGTACCCATGCTACCTCCTGGTCAGCCCTGAAACCCTTTACAATGGGCATTTGTTTTAGAACTGGGCACCAGAGCAATGGCAGAAGGTCAGTCCCATTACTTTCTTTTGCACTTGTGCACCGTTTATCTGGGGAAAATGATGCACTGTGGAAGCCAGTGGAAGGATTGGGATGATGCTCCAGGAAGGTATTATTGGGTCATTTGTGTGGGCCATTTATGTGCACATCAATTTGACATGTTTCACCAACCTAAACGTTGTTGTAGACCAAACACATCTCATTATGGCAATGGCAGTGAACTCTTTCTGCAGTACCAGTGCCAAATATTGCGCAGGAGTCATTCAAGGAACATAACAATGGTGTCTAGGATGTTGACTTGGCCTCTATATCCCATGGATCTCATGTAAGTTGCAAGGTGGCCTCACCTTGCAACTTACATGACTTGAAGGATCTACAGCTAACGTAATGGTAACAGATATCACTCTCAGAGGTCCATGCCACGGTGGGTTTTAGCTATTTTGGAAGCATTCGTAAGACCAACAGCCTCTTGTTTTATGCTGATATGGATAGTATTCTTGCAGTCTTTTGTTAGATATTAAGCAATTTTTTGCTAATGTCTATATTGTCAGTTAGTCAATTAGCAGTTGGCTAGCTAGCTAGTGTTACTGAGTGCTTATGCAGATGTATCTCTGACTTACAGATACATCTGACATAGAATCAACCCAGTGTTTACTACACTCAAAAATGAAATTTTAGATTTTCTAAAGAAAATTTGTCTAGTGCTTTCATTCAGTTGTGCTCAGAAGCTTCTAAGTTACTTGATTAAGCAATACAGTACATGAATTCAGTGTATTTAAGTAAATCACACAAAAGTGATTTTAGTAATTCCTAACTAGCTGGACTGACTACAAATCCAGCATTTGACTTCATGGTGCTCTGTTTACTCTGTTTAAAATAGAAAGGCAGAACAAGGTAATACGTTAGATCTATGTAATTTGGTTCAGCTGCTTCTGCAGTATACAGCCGCTTATCTGTGGGATCCTTGGTAACCCACTCTTAAGGCCAACAATAAGGAGTATAATTTTCACTGTTGAAACAAAACATTAAATATGCTTTTATACTGTGGCAAAGTTTCATGGTGAACAAGTCTGTAGAAGTGGTGCAAAATTACTTCAAATCTTTTTATCTTTTCAAATTTGTTTTTTTTTTTGGAGATAAGAAGTATTGTTCAGATGGCAGTGATATGAAAGATGCTTGCATTCTTTTATTGTATTTTTTTTAACTTCCTGCTATATATAGGTTTCCTGATGTATTAATATTTTTATTTCTATTCCTGTAAAACATATTGAATGACCTTTGTAATAATAATGGGCTTTGTAAATAAACTTGATTTGACAAAGGAAGGTGGGCCAGGGAATAGAAAGAACTGTAAGGGTGAGTGAGATAAATAAATGAATATGCAAATAGATGACACCAATGGGAAAGATGTTGCATTTTACCCATCAAGGTTGCAATGGCCAAACTATCTATCCATCTTCCATTATCTGAACCGCTTACCTTTCTCCAGGGTTGTGGGGGTGCTGAGGCCTACCCCAACTGTCATCGGGCAGAGAAAGCCAGAGAAACACTCTGGACGGGTCACCTGTCCATTGCAAGGCTGTCACACAGACAGACATTCATGTGCACACCCTCCTGTGGTCAGTTTATCATCTCTAGTTCACCTGACATGCAAGTCTTTGAAGTATGGGAGGAAATCAGAGTATGAGATAGGTAGCATATGCAAACCCCACTCAGAAAGGACCCTTGACCTCCCCAGCTGGGAACTGAACCTGAGTTTGAGGTCCTAGGTTCCGTTTCCAGCTGGGGAGGCCAGTGGTCCTTTCTGAGTACTTTTGTACTTCTGGCCGAACTAACATCTCTGAAATAATCTGAGAACTCACTCAGTTACACGGACTTGCCAGTCAAATCCTATTGAAAGAGGTCATTGGAATGCACTGCTTATATAGATGTAATAAGCCAAAACGTTCACCATTAAGAGTTAAAAACACTTTTTAGACTTAGCCTCAAGGTCACTGCTTACAGCTCTGGCTTTTTTTCAGTAATCAGTGTCATTCACCTTAATTTACTGGCCTATAATTGTGTAAACATGAGTTTAGCTTGGGAGACCAGAGCTTCACTCATTACAGCATGATTTGATTCTGTGCCTCAAACGGTCGCTAAGCTGCTTTCTTTGTGTGTGTAATAATGTGCTGTAAAGAATGAGGTTTAAATGACATACAAACACACTCACACACACCTGACGCTTGCAGGCAGGGGTTCTGTAATTACACAAATGTGGTTGCTCTGTAAGATTGTCCTTCATGCTTATCTGAGCTGAAATGCCTCAAACAAAGAGAAACGGTGTATGTGTGTGTGTTGCTGGTAATGCTTAACCACCTAATGCAGTTCCACTGTCTCAAGAGCTATTTTAGTGACAGAATCTCTCTCTCTCTCGCTCTCTCTCTCTCTTTCTCCTTCTCTCTTGGTGGGTTCTGTTCTGCTACACATTTTTAGAAACTAGCGCGACCCAGCCACAGTGACTGCAGTGAGTGAATGTGCAGGGCTTCCAATTAAAGAGTGACATTTGAGACACAGCCATGGGGTACAAGTGTCAAATGTACCGCTTCTCCTTTCCCTTGGTATGTCTCTTTCTCTCGCTTTCTCCCTGCCCCCCACCCCTACCACTCTCTTGCTCTTTCTCTCTGCCCATCTCTCGCTCTCTCTCTTCTCCTTTCTTTCTCTCTCTCTCTCTCTCTCTCTCACTCTCTTTTGCCCTCCCTGTCTTTCTCTTTTCCCTCTCCGTCTCTGGAGACTTTGTTGTCTGTGTTTCGAGTAAAAGCCAAAGAGATCAGATCATCAAGTCTTGGTTTAATCTTAAAGCTCCCTCTGTTATCCTCTTATCTCCAAACCCACTTGCTTCTCCTCAAATACACTTCACACACTTCACCCAGAGCTTTAGAGCACAGCTGAGACAGGCCTACATCCACACACTAACATAGAGAAAGAGAGGGAGAAAGAGAGAGAGATAGAGAGAATAGGGACAGAGAGAGAAAGGGGAAAAGAGAAAGAGGTAGACAGGCAGAGAGATGAGAGACAGAGAGAGAGAGAGTTAGGAAAAGACAGTCAGAGAGAAATATTTATTTATAAAGAGAAGAAAGATAGAGCAGAGAGAGAAAGACAGAGAGAAGAGAGTTGGGGGGGAGAGAGAGAGAGAGAGAGAGAGAGAAACAGAAAGGTAGCTGTTTCATAGTGGCTGCATGGAAAACTGGCTGTAGGAAACTGTAGAGCTGAGGAGTGTGACTGGTAGCTGTTGTGGCGCTGTCCAGAGTGCTGAAGCGTATTCACTTAAAGTGACGATATCTAACACAAACCCTGAAATTCACTTATGACGTGTTACACACCCTAACATAGTCATTCATATAATTCATTTTTACACCTCCCTTTATCCCTTAGTAAACAGGCTGCATTTGTTACTGTGCCTTTAAGACTGATATATGTGAATGACCTTGGCTGGCTTACAGGATGCCTCATCCAAAAAAAGCAGATATAACCCAGCTATTATACTACAACCACCTGCCTAATACTGTACATTTTCCCCTCCACTGAAGCAGTTCTGACCTGCTAAGGCATGGACTCCACAAGACCTCTGAAGGTGTGCTGTGGTATCTGGCACAAAGATGTTAAGAGCGCATCCTTAAAGTCCTGTATAAGATGAGGCCTTAATTAGTCTAGCACATCCCACAAATGCTCAATCAGAATGAGATCTCAGGAATTTGGAGGCGAAGTCAACACCTGGAATTCTTGTTCCTCAAAATATCAGTGAACCACACACACAACAACAACAATATCATACAACAACCAAAATCGCTGCGCTTCCAACACATAAACTTCAAGAACTGACTATGCATTTAAAATTTACTTATGGAAAGATGACAGATGATAACTAATTCAGGCCAATCAACTTCAACTTTGTTTTTGTGTGCATGTCTTGTCTGTGCATGTGTGTGTGTGTGTGTGTGTGTGTGTGTGTGTGTGTGTGTGTGTGTTTGGCTGTCTGTTCAGACTCAGACTTACAAGAGAAGATGACACACACATACAGGCACAGACACATACACACGCACACAAGCCATCTGGTCATTACCACCATCAAATTATTTTCTCTCCTCTCCACTGAGGTATGCAGCTATAATGCAGACACCATAATGTGTGTGTGTGTGTGTGTGTGTGTTTGTGCATGGTAAGATGGGTGTTTTGGGGGGGGGTTCACAGCATAGAGTTTGAGAGATTTACTCAGGGGCATTAGCACAGTTGTCAGACGAAGGACACTGGAACCCACAGCCCTTTAGTACTAGATGACCATTGCTCATCCCAACTGGGGATTCAGCTGTAAAAAGTGACAATGAGTTTTTGATTGGTTGGCCACTGCTTACCTCGTTCACAGCTTTACTGTCCTCAGTTCTGATTGGACGGTGTAATTACATAGTGAAAGTGCTGCAATTGGTGGTGCAGGTCCACAGGGGAAACAGGAAGGGCAATCATGACTTTAAGCAGTTCAGCTAGAATAGCAAGTTACTTTCACACACACACACACACAATGAAGACTTTTAGAGGACAAAAACACCTCAAAGGTGGTCAGAATAACTTCTCTAAAACTTTATTAAGCACTCTTCTAAAACACTCCTCTATAACTAATTTAAAATACTTTAATCTAAAAATTCTTATGAAACTCATCTTGACACTCCTATAAACACTCCTCCAAAAACACATCTAAACACTCCTCTAAAAACTAATCTAAACACTCCTCTAAACCACCTCTCCAAAATCTCATCTAAGCACTCCTCTAAAAACTCTAAGCGCTCCTCTAAAACACCCCCCTAAAAACTCAAAGCACTCCTCTAAAGCAACCATCTAAAAACTCATCTAAACACTCCTCTAAACACTCCTCTAAAAACTCCTCTAAAAACTCATCTAAACACTCCTCTATACACTCCTCTAAAAACTCATACACTCCTCTATAACACCTCTCTAAAAACTCATCTAAACACTCATCTAAAACACACCTCTAAACACTCCTCTAAAACATTCCTCTAAAACACACCTCTAAACACTCCTCTAAAACATTCCTCTAAAAACTCATCTAAACACTCCTCTAAACACTCCTCTAAACACTCCTC